>VBRH01002004.1:4199-16531 GCA_014578085.1 Cardamine resedifolia
CTCTCCTCACCGACATCTCCGTCAGACGCTTCTCGCCGAGCATCACACGATCTCGGTTCACTTCCTCGCGTTAGTGATGTCCCCTTGCCACCGCCGATTCCAGCATCAACGGCACCAATAGAACAACATCTAACAACAGCTATAAGAAGGGAGCCCTTACCGTAGTGAAGATTCTGCCCCTCCGCGTGCGTCACTCTCAGCCCCACGTTCCGGTGCTTTCCTCTCGCTCTCTCTCCTTCCCTCACGAACAAGCTCCAGTGACCCTTGACAAGATGCTTCACGAAGACAACGAAGACGAGAGGTGAAGATCAACCACCAGGTTTCTGAGACGAGGAGGAAACGCGTTCGCGAGCAATAAGATGAAGGTGACGAAGGGTTTTCCTAATCTTCCGAAACTGTTGATTGATCCTCTAAAACTCTGATAATTACCAAACCAACCCCGCACCTTTTTAAAAGATCCAATAAACCCAATAGAAATCATTCTAATTGCTCAATTAACCCCCAAACTCCAATTAAGACCAACCAAGTTTGAAACCTGTTAATTAAACCAAAATAACTGGATTTCAATTAAAAACTTCCCATTTTCCGGGACACGGGTGTTACATGATTACAAGTACCTGGAAATGATTGTTGTATCTCTCTATCTAATTCAACTCTTGAAATCCATTTTCTCTTATGTTGAATCTCCAGTTTACATAGCTCATCGATGGGTAAACTGTTGTGCGTCTCATACTATTTATCGTCATCTATTTTACTATTTAAAATATTTGTACTATATGTTTTGGTTTTATCAATTGTTTTCGGATATTATTGTTTTGGTTTAACTGATTTTTCTAGTGGAAGGGCTTTACTTTCTTTACGCAGTTGTGATCATATGATACTAGGTTTTTTTTTGCTATCTACGTCTATGAATATGATCCCAAAATCTAGGCTTCTTGGTTCTATTTTTTTTTTTTTAACTCTTTTTGTCTTTGAAATGAGATTATCTACTTTTCCAACTATCTCAGGAAGACAAATAGGGCATTCAGTTTCTATTGAATTACTATTCCCTAAAAATTGTCATTTCTAATTATTAAGAGACTTTATTTTAGTTGATTTCTATTCTCTCATCTTATTGTGTTTGTCTCTTTTCATGTTTTAAATAATAATTCCAATAGAATTTGATCAGACTATTTAGTGTTGTTTAGTAAATCCAGTTTAATGAATACTTTGATTTTTGTTTATTTTGATTGCCTTTATAATTGATGTCAATAGTTTCTTTTATATTTACACCAACAAAAATATTTGGCTATGATATTTGCAACAGTTTTATGAGATTTCAGACTTAATTTGATTTTATGTAAGCTCCAACGTTAATTGATTTTGATCAACATTATATTGTGTGATTCTTGAGGTTAAGTTCTATTAGAAACAATGGAAGTAAAGTGGTTATATGTGTTATAAAGGAGGTTTCAAAGATCAGTGCACAAGATGTACATACTGCTAAAAGAAAAATCAGATATATTAGAATTTTCATATTATTGCAAAGTTATGACACATACGGTATATAGTTTGGACCCTAACATTGAAAATGAGCTCTATCATTTTAATTTAATACTCTACGTTTATACAAAAACTCATGGATCAGACGAAAGCAAACGAGATTCAATAGAGCAAATCAACATCAAAAACAAATAAAAATTAGCAACAATAAAAACCTACATCCATTGTTGTACTCGCTCTAATTTTGAAACCGAAATAGATTTTGTTATGTAAATTTTGAAAAAGATTCAATGTATCTACATAAACCCCAGTACAAGTACATTAAATAATGTAAGGTATTATTGTATTGAGCAGATCAATTGCATTGGCCTATCCACATGGTGAGATTGAATTCTGAGTCTGGAGCCACAAATAACCACTTCAACCACGCTAGAAAATCTCTTTTTATTTGATATGAGAACAAAAAATTTGATATATCTATTTAACAATTTACTATAACCGAACCCTATAAGTTTTATCTTCATATTATCCTTTGTTTTTGGTGTAGTGGCTTTCGTGCAACTGATTTCCCAAATAAATGGATTATATTTGGTTATAACTTTGACCGAGAGATTATTTAGAGTAGGTGCTATTGACTATGATCTTAAAGTCATGCCTTTCGGGTTCTGTTTCTACGTTATTTTCTTTTATGTGAGATGATAATTTATATCATTACTTATCCAAAAAATCATCGCTCTTTTAGTTGTTGTTAATCATAACAACTTATGTTTTAATTTTTCAACTGTTTAGTTATAATAATTTCTTATCTTTTATCATTTTGACTTAAGCATTTCACCTTATTATGAGAGGGACCCAGTCAAACGAATTTCCTTCTTTGGACCAAACTATCTTATTCCGTTTCAATTTAAAATTAAAATCAATGATGAATATGATATGATATCTGTATAACTTATTTATTCAAATAATCCCAATAAAAATGTATATGTCGAAAAAAATATCATCGTTTATCCAGAAAATCACCGCTTATTAGTTGATGTTAATCATAACAACTTATGTATTACTTTTCAAATGTTTATGTAACACCCGTATCCTGGAAACGGGAAAGTTGAATTTAATTTTTTTGGGATTTGGAGTAGAATTGGTTAACTCTGGTTTTAGTTTAGGGAGCCGGTTTGCGTTAATTAACCAAGGGAGTTCTAATTAATTATCAGATTTAATTTTTAAACTCCAATTGAAATTAATTATTTCTGGTTTAAATTAATCTCGGATTAATCTAATTAAAAGCAAAAGCTCTAATCCTCCTTGATAAAAATCGATGCAGCCTCTTCTTCATGAAGTCTCTGTCGTTCCAACCCTAGCTCTTCTTCAAGTTTTCGTCGCCAATTAATAGAATCAAGGCCGATGATACAATACCAAAATCAAGGTTCTTCGCTTTGCATCGAATTAAACCACATGCCGACAGAAAAAAGCAGGGACGTGTTACTGGTTACCGTAACGAAGGGGACTCTTATTTTTACAAATGGTACTTCGAGCTTGGAACGAGCGAGACCAGGGTGGGGTTGCTAGACTGAGTCAGAGGAGAAAGAAGTGGAAATCAATGGAGAGAAAGAGAGCTGCTGGCGAGAGAAGAGGAAGCAAAGAAAAAGAGAGGTGATTTTCGTATCTAAAGGAGAAAAAAAAACAGAATTGTTAGGGTTTGTTGTGTTGAGCGTTTGAACATTCAAACGAGCTCTGATCTTGCTGATTTTTGGAGGATAGCTTCGTGACTTAGTGGTCTTCATATTCAACGGTGGAGGTATTTTTTCAACGGTTGGTTTGGGAGGAATCTGAGTTTTATTGCGGCTGGTCGTGTCTAGAATTTCTAGATTTTTCTGCACACCAGTCGAGAGTGTTTGGCAGATCCAACGGTGAGTTCTTCTCGGTTTGAGCAGATATTTTGCAGAGGTGTTCTTAACTTGTTAATATAGGATTATCATGGTGGAGATATGATTAGGAGACCGGAACCTTAGTGAACTTAGGGTCTTTTAGAACTGCTTATTCCTAGCTCTTGTTTTACTCTCGTGTAGTGTGTTCTTTTTGTTGGAAGAAGATGACTCCATCTTAGTAAAGTTTGTAGTTGCAGTTTAGTTATATTAAAATATTCTGGTATTTTTTTTTTTTATGTAGCGTTTGAGAAATCTAGGGTTTAGACGTCCCGGGGGAGTTCCTGAAGTTGCAGCGCGAAAGTTTCTACTTTTGACTAAGGTGAGTACAGTACCGTGGTCGGACTGGATTTACGGAAGTTTTTGGTCTAATTGTGTGCTAAGATTTATTTCCGTGATTGCGTGTTTCTTGCAATTTTTGGTGATCTGTTGCTGTGTGAAAAGAAATACTTTGTGCTGTAAAATAAATCCCGAAAATTGTTGAATTTAAGGCCATAAATAAATTGCTGATTTTTGTTGAATTTAATTAATTATTTGGTGTAACATAATTTAATTAGTTTCTAATTTTTTGAATCATATTTTATTATTTATTTATTATAATTATTGTCGAATTTTCTAAAGGTGAAGTGCTGCTTGTCGAATCCCGAACATATTATTTTGCCGGGAAACTTTCCTTTAGTCGTCTGTCTGTAATTGACCTAGTAGAAGGGTTGATCGCCTCCTCAGTATTTATTAAATACTGGTTGCATATATTCGTAATGCTGCTGGTAAAGGAAAAGAAACTGAGTGTTAGCTAGAGCGCGTGGAACTGTGGCTGCGAGCTGACATATCAGGGGGTTGTGGTTTATTTATTTTATTGCTGGTATTGTTTTTTTTATGGTGATGAATTATTGTGAACCGTTAGGATGTTAGTTGATAATTATGCTGATGCGGTATGCGAATTTATTGGTTTATAATAAATCGTTGTTTGCGAATTTTGGTTTAAATTGGTTAAGTTGAAGTAATTAAATTAATGTTGTTCCGTGAACTATTTAATTTAGTTCGTGGTGAGAGATTTTAATATTTATGGAAATATTATTAAAAACAAACGGGTTGGGTTGTTTCAGTTTAAGTCTAATAATTTGATTTGAGTAGTATATTTTATGAATGTGATTTTATCTATCTTTGTCTTTTGTCTTTTATCTTTTATCATTTTGAGTTAACCACTTAACCTTTTGCATGAGGAGGACCGAGTCTAACGAATTTCTTCCCTTTGACCAAATTATCTTTTTTTTTTGTTTAAGAATAAAATCAATGATGAATATGATATGATATCTATATAACTTATTTATTCAAATAATCCCAATAAAATGTATATGTCAAAAACTATCCACCTAAATGATACTTTTACGTTGTCATCCATTAATTTGATTTCTTAAATTTTGAATCGACTTAGAGTATTACATTGTAACAGTTTCACCAGAGTTGGTAAATGACTCAACGCAATTTAATAACTGGGTTTAGCTAGTTATACTAAACATGGTTTTACTCGTTTTATTTCAGTTTCCCTCATTTTCTTGTAAATTAGCGCAACCTATAATTAAAGGAAAAAAAAAACAACAAGGCATTGTTCTTGAAACAACCCAACCAAAATATATTTTTTTAATAATAATATTCTCATAAATATTAAAATTCCTCGACACGAACTAAATTAAACAATTCACGGAAACCAAATTAATTTAATTAATTTAGCCTAACCAATTTAAACTAAAATCTGCCATAAACGATTTATTATAAACCAATAAATTCACATACCACTTCAACATAATTATTAATTAAAATCTTAACGGTTGATGATAATTCATCACCTTAAAACAATACCATCAATAAAATAAATAAACCACAACCCCCAGTATGTCATCCCACCTCGCAGCCGCAGTTTCACGCGCTCCAGCTAACACTCATTTTCTTTTCATTTATCTACGCCAGTACGAATAGACGCGGTCAGTATTTAATAAATATTGAGAAAACAATCAATCCGTCTACTAGGTGAATTACACACAGACAACTATATGAAAGTTTTCCGGCATAATAATATGTTCGGGATCGACAAACATCATTTCAGCTTAAGATAATTCAGCAATAATTATAATAAATAAATTATTAAATTAAATTCAACAAATTAGCAACTACTTAAATCATTTTTCACCAAAAATAATTAATTAAAATAAACAAAAATCAGCAATTTAATTACGGCCTTAAATTCAGATATTTCTGGGATTTATTTCACAGCACAAAGTATTTATTTTCACACAACAGCAGATTACCAAAAATAGCAAGAAACACGCAATCACAGAAATAATTATAGCTCACAATTAGACCGGAAACTTCCGTAAGTCCAGTCCGACCACAATACTGCACTCACCTTAGTCAAAATCAGAAAAATTCCGCGATAATTTTCTGCAACTTTAGAAACCTTTCCTTTTCAGGAAACTTTCCTTTTCGACGCTTTCATTTGATGGACTTTCCTAAAAATAGAAATTTTACCATATTAGAAAATTTCCAAAAAAAATAGGAACTTTAAAAAAATTGAAATTAGGGTTACGTAAAGAAACTATGATTTCCAGGAATTAGTTATTTGTCGCCGTTTTTTAAAAACTCTGATTCCGAAAGTATTTTACATTGGAATCCAAATCGGCTAGTGGTTCTTGAACGCTGACATCCGGGGCTTTTAAGTGATATATTGATCATCTTCTAAATCCTCACGGTTCACTAGAAAACTGCTCTTGAAGTTGGGGATGACGGAATCCGATCTACAAAGATATACCTCAGTAGAACGGCCATAACTTTTTGACCATAGCCCCGAATTGAGATCTGTTTGCGGCTATGGCTAGCTATTGATGCCGTGTATCTTTCCATTAATTATCAGATGAATAGTACACCATTTGCATTTCTGTTTCTCCTTTCTCCCAGAACTGGTAGGATCTGTCTTTTTCTTCTTTCTCTCTTTCTCTGTTTCTCTCATTTCTCTTTTCTTCTCATGATCTCTCTTCTTCTGATTAGGTGACCATGAAAAAAATAGCCAAAAACCCTAAAATTCCTTTAAATATGACCCCTCGTTAAATTAGGATTTGGGCTTAACAGGTTTTTGGTTTTAATTAGATTAAACCGGGATTAATTTAAACCAGAAACAATCAATTCCAACCAAGATTTTGTTCCCTTACTTGCTTGATTAACGGGCATTTTCAGGGACTAGCCCGTTTTTTAAAAATTAAACCTGATAATTAATTAAAACTCTCTTGGTTAATTATTTATACCAAACCGGCTCCCTAAACCAAAACCAGAGGTAACCAACTCTGCTCCAAATCCCGAAGGATTAAATTCAACTTTCATGTTTCTGGGATACGAGTGTTACAATTCTCCCCCCACTAACATAGATTCATCCACGAATCTGCTAACTCTGATCAACGACACAACTCGAAAACTCTCACAACTGACTACCAAGCCCGACATAGCCCTCCTGGCTAATAACTTAACCCAACATAGCTCTCATGCTATTATTCATACTGCATAGCCTTGTGGCTATCAACACCTCACGGCATAACCTTTCGGCTATTAGCACAACACAACATTGTCTATACTCGGTTCAAATACTTCTGGAATGTGATACCACAAGACCCCACTTGGTTTGAATAAAACTACGCCTACCGGATCTCTGGAACAGCTCAGCGCAGTAAGAATGACGAAGCATCTCGGAGTCCAGCGTGACCTGATCAGCTAAGTCCAGCAAGATCCTAAGAACTCTAGTGGCTTACCGAAACAACATCATGAATCACACAGAAACCCGATCGATAAACACCACACATCAATGTGATTCCACAACACGGAACCCCATCACACAGCATTAGGACCATGTCCTAACCAGCCAAACCAAGTATTAGGATCAACACGACATAATCCCCACAGCCAAACCAAGCATAAAAATAATAGCGTGCACAACAGATTCAATAAAACTCCGCCTTATTATTGAATAATTATGAAAGCTACTTCATTGAGAAACACCAACGATAAAACGAGTAAAACGGCTTAAACAACAAGAAAAATAAACACCAACACAACTAACAACAGCAACTGGGACTTCAGCTAAGTCGCCAGCTTGCCAAACCACTAGGAAAATTTGCGCTTCATCTTAGCTTCAGGTTCCCAAGTTTCCTCGTCAGCCCCATTACAGTTCCATAAGACTTTCATCTTCTCAAACTTTCTTCCTCCTGATCATTCTGATTCTGCGATCCAACTCCTCCAAAGGTCTCGCCTTTACAACCTTACTTGGCAGGAGATAAGATGGAATCTCAGCCATCACCTGATCATCCTTATGTAGACATTTCTTTTGCATTGACGCGTGGAATACTTTATGAAATACCGGCATCACATCAGGCAACTCCAACCTATAAGAAATCGACCCGACCCGCTCCAATACTCTAACGTTCCCCATATACCAAGGACTAAGCTTATTCTGGGAAATAGACCTGGGAGAGGAGTTTGTTCGGACCTCTCAGCATGACCATCTTCAGATACACCATATACCCAACTGCAAACTCCAACTCCTTTTTACGCTTATCAGCGTAGCTTTTCTACCTGTCTTGTGCTTCTTTCATATTCAGCTTGACCACACGGATCTTCTCCGTAGTCTCTTGCACAAAATCGGCTCCCAACAAACTCCTCTCCCCCCACTTGAGTCCAGTAAATTGGTGTCCTGCATGGCCTACTGTAGAGAGCCTCAAATGGCGTCATACCAATACTAGTCTGGTAGCTATTGTTGTATGCGGACTCTGTTAAACTCAAGTGATCAACCCAATGGCCACTCCAATCCAGCACACACATTCTCAACAAATCCTCCAAAGTCTGAATAGTGCGCTCAAACTGCTTCATCGGTATGTGGATGATAAGTTGTACTCATGTGTACCTTAGTGCCTATCACCTTCTCAAACACTATCCAAAATAGCGATGAACACTAAGGGTCACGATCCAACACTATTCGTACTGGTACCCCATGCAAATTCACAATCTCACTGACATATCTCCTAGCCAAGACCTCCGCTCCATCGGTCTTTCTAATGGCCAGAAAATGTGCCGACTTGGTCAACCTATCAACAATGCGAAACTGGCAGACTAACCACAAAATCAATGGTGATCATATCCCACTTCCACTCCGTAATAGGTAAAATCCTTAACAATCCACTCGAAACCTGATGCTCAACCTTCACCAACTGGAAAATATCACAACCTGCAACCCAGCTGGCAACATCCTTCTTCAACCTTACCCACTGAAAATACCGCTTGAGGTCACGGTACATCTTGGTCGCCCCTAGATGAATCGAGAATCTGCTCTGGTGTGCTTTCCTAAAAATTTATCGCCTCAACATGTCATCCTTCAATACACACACTATGCCATTAAGCAATATGGTCCAATTGCTGGAAACTACATACTCAGATTTCTTTGCTTTGGAAGCCTTAACCAACTCTGGATCTAGCTCATGTGCAACCCGCACTCTGATCAGAATATCAGCCTGATTTGCCGCCTCCAAACCCAGCGGATCTGACTCCTCAAACACATAACACAACTGTAACGCACTCACCATGCCGAATAGGACCTCAACATCCCTCTCGGTGTTCAAAATAACCCGCCTCCTGCTCAATGCATCAGTAACGAGATTAGCATTTCTAGGATGGTAAGCTATCTCCAGATCGTAATCTGTGACCAATTCCATCCAGCGTCTCTGCCTCAGATTCAGCTCAAGCTGAGTAAAGATGTATTTCAGACTTTTGTGGTCTGTAAACACTTGAACTTTCCCGCCATACAAGTATAATCTCCAAATCTTCAGTGCCAACACCACGGCTGCCATCTCCAAATCGTGAGTAGGATAATTGTACTCATGCTTTCTCCACTGCCGTGAAGCATAAGCGATCACACTCACCTGCTGCATAAGTACACAATCGAGTCTCAGCCTAGACGCATCGGTGTACAAGTCCGCTCTGATACCAAATTGAAACAACTCAACCCTTTTTTTTTAATAATAATATTCTCATAAATATTAAGATCCTTCAGCATGAACTATTAAACAATTCACGGAAACCATATTAATTTAATTAATTCAGCTTAACCAATTTAAACCGAAATTTGCAATCAACGATTTATTAGAAACCAATAAATTCAAATACAACTTCAGCATAATTATTAACTAACATCCTAACGGTTCACAATAATTTATCACCTTAAAACAAAACCAGCAATAAAATAAATAAACAACAACCCCCAGTATGGCATCCCACCTCGCAGCCGCATTTCCACGCGCTCCAGCTAACACTCCTTTTCTTTTCATTTATCTACGCCAGTACGAATAGACGCGGTCAGTATTTAATAAATATTGACAAGGCAATCAACCCGTCTACTAGGTAACTTACAGACAGACGACTACATGAAAGTTTTCCGGCATAATAATATGCTCGGGATCGACAAACATCATTTCAGCTTACGATAATTCGGCAATAATTATAATAAATAAATAATCAAATTAAATTCAACAAATTAGCAACTAATTAAATCATTTTACACCAAAAATAATTAATTAAATTCAGCAAAAACTAGCAATTTATTTACGGCCTTAAATTCAGCAATTTCTGGGATTTATTTAACAGCACAAAGTATTTCTTTTCACACAACAGCAGATTACCGAAAATAGCAAGAAACACGCAATCACAGAAATAAATCCTACCACACAATTATATCGGAAACTTCCGTAAGTCCAGTCCGACCACGGTACTGCACTTACCTTAGTCAAAAGCAGAAACTTCCGCGATAATTTTCTGCAACTTCAAAAACCTTTTCTTTCTAGGAAACTTTCTTTTTCAAAAAACTTTCCTAAAATAGAAACTTTCCCATATTAGAAACTTTCCCATATTAGAAACTTTCCAAAAAATATGAACTTTCCAAAAACAGAAATTAGGGTTAAGTAAAGAAATTAAGACTTCCATTAATTAGGTCACTGCCACCGTCATCTTAAAACTCCGATTCTGGCCAGATTTTACATGGAAATCTGAATCGGCCAGTTGTTCTAGAACGCTGACATCCAGGGCTCACCAGGAAACTGCTTTTTAAGTTAGGTGGCGGCGGATAGTACTGGCAGATGGGCGAGACCACCACTGCCTGGACAAGCCTGCCGCCAACCGCCATTTCTTCAGACCGTCGCGGGTGCGCCCGCCAAGGACCGTGGTTGCCGAAATGGATTTCCATACCCACCCCGCAAATCATAGCGGGTATGCGGGTAGGCCCGCGGGTTCCTTCGCCTTCGCTTCTTCTCTTGAATCACTTCTCTTCTTCTTCGATTCAGTGAGTTCTCTTCTCTTCTTCTTCTGAGGTTTCTCTTTTCTTCTTCTTCTTCTCTTCTTCTTCGGTGAGATCTTAGCTTCTTGTTAGGTTATTTCTTGACTCTTTGATGTTCGATTGATACTTGAGTGTAGCTAAAGATTAGGATTTATTGACTGATCTGTCGATCTCTAATTTCAATTTTTCAGGAATTAAATTTATGAAATTTCTTGATAAACCGAGCATCAAAGACTGTCTCTTTGTTTCAAGACTGTCTCTTGAGTTGATTTTAACTTTTCAAGAAGCAAAAGAGAGTTTTCTCTATGTTAGCTTTACGATTTTGTACAGTGATAGTTTTCTCGATCATCAGCTTCTTCTTCTTATCATTTCTATTAGGGATCTTTGTAATTTTCCTCAGTGAATTGTGGATTTCTTCTTCTTCTTCTGCCTCTCTTCATTCCCGCTGCAAAATTGTTTCCAGCTGTAAGTTTTTTTTGTTTTGGTTCTCTGATTGAGTTAATAGCTTTGACTCTACTTATGGAACGTTTAATCATCAATTGATAGGTTTCTTATGCTAAATGCTCTCACTTGTTAATGATCTCTGACAGATTAATCTTAGCCTAGTCATTTCTTATGATTGAAATTGGAAGTCTTGACACTGGTTTTGGGGGTTTTGTTTCAATTTGATGAGTCTTATGGTGGAAAAGAGAAGACTTTTATGGATAAAAAAAGTAGAGAAACTGATGTTGGTTAGAATTACTTTTTGATGTAGTTGTTGACCTTAGGTCTTCCAAAGTGCGTGGCATTGGACTTTTGAACATCAAAGCACAACATGTGTTTTACCCTTTTGAAAGAGATAAATTCAGATGTCAGTATGATTACTATTGGGCTTCTGTCTTCAAGATTGTTAGATATTTCAGCAAATACTTGTCTTTTGCTTTTCAAGTGAAAGAATTTACTCATCCCATCATGTCCTGTGTTCTGGGTTTTTTTGTTTGTCCAAGTGAATGAGACTTATGACTGTTGGTATACATTAGGGATTCCAAAAATAAAGCTTTATCGAGATAGCTTTTTTGGTTGCCAAGCAAATGATCTTTCTTTTACCGACATTGTTAAGCAATATACTAAAACGCCCCGATCCAATTTTTTTTTTTTTTAACTAATAATAACCCCATAATTATTATTAACTCCCAGCAGATGAAAAACAATTAACAACTCAACGATAAACGATTTATTATCAACCAATAAATTCTTAAATCAAACTAACAACCTAACGGTTTACGGAAAAATAACAGTCACGACCAACGGCAATTATAAATAATAAAATGCATAACAACCCTCCCGGTATGTCATCTTGATCCGTACCGCAGTCCCACGAGCTTCAAAAATTAATGAATTAAAATAATAAAAGCCAATTAAAACAACCAAAACGGCATTAAAATAATTAATTCCCAGCAATTAAGTCAACAGAAAATTACGGAAAATTACCGAAAATCATTTCACAATTAACCGCAATTATCTACATTTTTTTGGAATTTAATTCAACAAAAATTAAATAGCAAAAATCACAAAATTACAGAAATAAA
>VBRH01002006.1:973-12850 GCA_014578085.1 Cardamine resedifolia
CCTTCCGTGATGGTTTCTTCCCCATCTTCTTTGGTAGCTTCTTTCAAAGTTCTACCCTATTCAATATGGCTCCATAGGCCACGACCACAAAGAACAGTTCTTGTGGTCCTAGACCACAACAAATAGTTTCCTCCTTTGAGGATAACGGGAATCACCATGGCTTTTGAGTTTTCCATGGTTTGATCTAAAAGATTATTGAGAGATTTAGTTTGAAAGTTTGTAAAGGAGATAATAGAAGAAGAATGAGATGAAGAATAGGATCTAATGCTCTGATACCATGTTAGAATTTGCGGAAATAAGATTAGAGAGAGTGATAGAGAGTAATGAAGAACATGAGAGAATAAGAACTAGAGAGTAGTAACAAGAATACTTGATTCATTAAATCTTTAAAGAAGAGTGTTACAACATATTTATAGCATAAACCAACCCTAGAGATCCCTGAAATCGGAGCCTAAGGAGGAGCCTTACATTTGAATTCAAATGTGAGTGGAGAGAAACATTTTCCGGATTAAAAGGAATTATGGTCTGTGGCGGTAGGGTACCGCCACAGACGGCCCACCACACAGCGCATGCGCTATTTGTGGCGGTAGGCTACCGCAACAGATGGACCGCCACACCTTGCACACGGATCATGCTTCCTAGAGAGTTCCATAGCGGTTGTTTGACAGTATGTGCAGCTGGTGGCGGTAGGCTACCGCCACAGTAGTACCGCTACACATCTCACATGTTGGTGGCGGTAGCCTACCGCCACAGAAGGACCGCCACGGCCGGTGGCGATAGGGTACCGCTAAGACTAGACCGCTATGCATACCCAGAACAATACTTTGATGGAGGTCCGTTAGGAGGCTCTCTTCTCTTCTCCATGAGTTGGCTGCTTAAAGTTGTTAGTTCCTTAGTCCACACCCTATTCTAGGGTTTAGAACGAGTATTTATAAGTTTGATGTGTCTTTAGTCGGTTTAGGGTTGATATAAGTGAAGTGATGTCGTTTTGGACCAATGGGCCTTTGGAGGTGATCCAGCGCAGGGACAGGCTTTGGTACCGCACCAATGAGGCCTTCCAACGCTTGCTCTGGCTCTCTGTTCGCGCTGGCACCGCTCTGCAAGGATGTGTCTTTGGTTAATCATAACTTTCGATTGGCTGGATAGATTGGAGTGATTCAAGTTGGAGGTGAAATATGACTCTTCTAGATTTCCAGTGAAATATTAAAGTTTGAATATGATCCATAGGAAGGTATTCAAAGGTAGTCTTCAATCTAAAATTCAAAAACTGTAGAAAAACGTGTTTTGCTCTCTTTTTAATCTTTTGTGCCTAAAACCTGTAATATCTCTTTGAAACTATAAATATTCGACATGTGGCTTAAAAGTACTTAAACAATATTAAATACTTGTCAATCATCTCAAAAGCATAGCTAAAGTAGATAAAATAAAGATGTTATCAACATCACCTATTCAGGTTATAATAAAAAAAATTGCTGATTACCTAAGGTGGGAAGAACACATGGAGACATGTTTCAAGTCTTGTCAAGGGAAAGTTGGCCATTTCATGCCTCATTTAAAGTCATGTGTTAAATTTATATCTCAACTATACCATCGGAAACATCTATACATGAACTAATAAAAAATTTGAATTTAGTACCTCAACTTACAAAATTGAGCAAACATATATATACATTTTGTGTAACACCGTTAACTTCTCGTTAATTCACTATGATGTGGGATCCACATAATTAATGATGAAAAAAAATTGTGCAGGAAGAATACTCGATCTCATGACCTTAAACAAATAATTTATGTCAAATACCATTTATGCTATCACAATTATTATTAGTATCGTAAACATACAAATATATAGCTGAAAAATTGCTTCATCAAAGTAATCACCTTCATCAAAGCAACAACACCGTTTCCCCCAAACATTTGTTTTTGTATAATTTGTTTCTCATATACCATCAAAATTCTCCACAAGCAAAATCTAAACTCTCTTTGCGGAGTTTCTGCTAACTTCTTTCTTCCATTTTCTCGCCATGGAAATTGATGCGACCCTGAGGGAGGATCACAACCCAAAATTGTCACCGAAGAAAAGGATAGTTTGGTTCTAGACCCGATTAATGAGCACCTAGAGGTTTTAATGGATCAATGTCACCACAAGAGGATGCAGAAAGTCCACTTGATGAGACTAAGAGCTTTGGATTTGAATCACACGAAAACGAGAGGCAATGATCTATAATTTTGAAAGAGATTTTTAATAAAAAGATAGATGAAGAATACAACTGAGGTTCGGCCGAGTTATAAAGAGAAGAAGGCGAAGAGGGCAAGAAGAAGAAGAGAAGAAAGCGACGAGTTACGAGACATGCCTCATAAACTCGCGCAAGACCATGCAAAAACATAAACACCAAATTCAAAATTCAAATAAGATAGAAATGGATATGGGCCACAAAATGATGAAAAAGTCGGGCCTTGGAGGTGGATCAAATGACATGATGAACATGAGGCCCAAACACCTCATTAAAATCTTTTCCCAAAAAACCACTTGGGAAAAACTGAGGAGAAGGGAAAAAGAGTATGTTCGGTCTCCATGGTCATTTGCTAAGTGTCTTGGGCGTGTATCTCGACCAATGAAGTCTTGATACCGTCTTGATAGCTCAAGTGATCCATAAGAGTCGTCACTTGTTGTAGTGACACTCTAGAGATGGTTGAAAGCTCCTAGTCCGAAGCTGAGTCTTGTCTTCCTTGAGTGCTCCACATGTTTTATTTGCTCCATTCTTGATCATTGTGTAGACAATGTGGCCAATTCTATGTTCTTTGTCTTTGGAGGCTCCTAGGGTCGTATCAGAAAGTGATCATGTAACCAACAGAAACGCTTACGGAGTGATGACTAAAACCGCTGCTATGTTCACTCCATCACCGGCCGTCCCATCATCGAGATTGATTCAATTGACAGATTCGCTCAAGCTTGAGCAGCATCTCCTCCGCGTACCTTTCGGGCATTACAAGAAGACGATCTGTTCCAATCACCGTTCTTTCGAGAAGGAGGTCTCTTCCGTTGTCTCCAACATCGGAGATTTAGCTAATTCCAAGTGCTCTAAAGACGCCACCGTTTTGTGTCTTACTAACCTTGTATCTCGATTCCAAGGCCTGAAAGTAAAAATTGATTTTATCGTTGTTTAAATGTTTGTAATGTGAACTCCTTTAGTGAGATATGCAATTGAAGCATCCATTTTCGTTGATTTTTGGATTCTTTAATTGTATCAGGAAAATGCTAGCTGATTGCATAAAATTTGTAGCCTGATTTGGGGAATTGTTTCGTGTAATTAGTCATTAATCTCGTTTTAATAGTGCATCTCATGGATTTAGATTGCGTTGTTGAAATTTGTTTACCAGTGTGTTTACTGGTGATGAATACCCTCTTAATTGTTCTTATTCTCATGTTTTTTTTCCATGGAGCTCATAAAATACAGAGTTTGGCATCTGAAGCTCTCAATCTAACTATTTTTAGTTATAATTAACGTACTTTGTTGAAGAAAACAAAATATCACTAGAAGAAGATGAAGATGGTATTATTATTATTATTTATTTTGATCAAGCAATTTTTGAGCTATATATATTTGTTTATTTACGGTATTAATAATAATTGTGATAGCATAACCGGTATTGAGAATAAATTATGTGTTTAAGGTCATGAGATCAAGTGTTCTTGTTGCAAACAAAATTTTCGTCATTAATTACGTGGATCCACGTTAACGAGAAGTTAACGGTGTTACGCAAAATGTATATGTTTGCTTAATTTTGTAAATTGAGGTACTAAATTTAAAATTTTCATTAGTTCCTGAATAGATATTCACGATGGTATAGTTGAGGTATAAATTTAACATATAACTTTAGTTGAGTCATGAAATGACCAACTCTCCTCTTGTCAAGTGCCAATGAAGGAGCAACTTGAAATGCCCTAACCCGTTTTTCTGACCACGGCCATGGACACACATGCCATGTCACACTGTGATACAATCTATAGGAAATTAAAACTATTTTCCAAAACACCTCAACGAGGTTTCACAAGAATTACTAGTTAAGTTAACTCGATAACTTAGCATAATCCAACATTTACTCTACTTGTTCCCATCCCCTTAACGCATCCAAGCTCTCATTTAGATGATTACTTTATTTTTGTAGTGTCTGACTAAATACTTTGATCCATTGAGCTACTCCACCATTCCTTATGCACACTATCGAACTGGTCCACATGATATTAGCTACCCTAGCTCCGAGTATTGGCAAGGCAAACCAAACAATTTCTTCGTTTCCTAGTCACTCAGCCAACCACACCACATGACCAAGTAAATGGAGAGAATCCATGTCAATACCGGATCATCACCCTTTTAACCCTTCAACCGCTTTCACCATTACTCGCATTCTGGTTAAACACCTTAATCCATCTCTTGGATCCCAATTGATTAACTGCCTTTGGATCATCTCCTATTTATTCTTATCACTTTGCCAGTTCCTTAGTCTCCTATTGTTAACATCCTATCTTTTACCGCTCTTAGTTATGCTTTTGAGATGATTAACAAGGGTTTTAACATGATTGAAGTGCATTTAAACCACATTTCAAGTATTTCCAGTTTCTATAAAACATTATAGGAGTTTAGGCATAAAGGATAAAAAAGAGAGTAAAACACGTTTTTCTACAATTTGTAAACTTCAAATTGAAGGCTACTTTTGAAGACTTTTCTCATGGACCATATTTGACTTTAATATATCATTGGAAAGCTAGAAGAGTATCTTTCACCTCCAACTAGAATTAATCCAATCCATTTAGCCAATCATAGTTTATGATGAAAGCATTGAAGACATGTCTTGCAGAGAAACCCTAGAAGCAGCACCAACACTGCACCATGAAGCATTGCATCGCCAAAAGACCATTCTGGCGTGGTTTAGCGCCTTCTACCCACGCTGGCTTGCCTCCGAAGGCCCATTGGTCCAAACTGACAATACTTCACTTATTCCAACCCTAAACCGACTTAAGACACCTCAAGGACTATAAATACTCATACTAAAACCTTACAAGGGTATGAACTAAGACGTCTAAGCAGCCATCAACAAGAAACTCATGGAGAAGACTAAGAGCCACCTCTAGAAGCCCTTGAAGATCCAAGCACTTAGTTCATCATCTATTTCATAGCTTTCATTTCTTTCAACATCATTGGGGAGAAGATATATCCTGTAACTTTTAGAGAAGTACATGTAAACCCTCTTGCTTTATTGAATTAATTTATTATGAATACTATTTCATCATATATGCGTTCGTTTTCTTTGATTATGTATGAGTAAATTTTGTTGGGTTTAGTGGGAGTTACTTAAAAGAGATATATGGTTTGATTTATGTGTGTTGTTAGACTAATTTCCTCTCTATATACTGATTATGATTCTTCGGTTTAGCTTGTTATTAATTCTTATTTCCTGATAAACTCTTGCAACTGAATCTAGGAGAAGGTCCCATCCAAAGGGCGCAACATCTTACTCCATAACTAGCTTGATTGAGCAGTTAGCGTCATGACCATCCAATGGCGGAGTAATGGAGTTACTGTGAATGAAGACCACTAGAATATTATGCATGAATGATCTTCTTCGTGTACCTGCCCTTTGGTAGAGCCACATAAAATATTAGACATAGATAGATTGACTATCAAAAGTAGTATGTTATAGAGGAGCCCCCAACAGTGTTGGAGTTCCAAAATAAATGTAGAGAAGAATGAATCAGAATTGCTGAAACTGTAGAAAATCATAGTCCCTGGACGATTTCCCATCGCCAAAACTTTAAGTTGATTAATCTCCTATGTTATTTACTTTCTTATTTCGTCACCATTGCTCACAAAAACTCCCAACCTTATATTCATCATATTCTTGTTCTACTATTATTACACTTGTCTCATCAACATCACTCTCTGTGGGATCAACCCCAAAATACTACATACAATTAGTTGTGCACTTGCAAGTTTCATGTTGGTTTTATAGGTAAAGGTTTGGAGTACAAAACCACACAAATCAAGATTTTTGACGTCGTTGTCGGGGAGTGATTGTTGCTCACGAGTCTAAAGAGCCTAGTCTAGGACACTTGCTTTTTAATTTTTAGTTTTGTTTTTACATTGTTTCAGGAGAACATGAAGATGAACTTCGCCGTTATCCAAATAAAATACGCACGTAAATGCACTATAGCGGAGGACGTTTCACTTCAATGAGAATTGGATCAAGGCATCTTTGAACCAATATCTTACTCGATGCATGGAACTCTCATTGGTCACCTGATATGATTCCGGTGAGGAATCACGCCCCAATTTCACCACAAGAGAGTGAATAGGTTTTTCTAGACCCGATTAACAAGCACCTAGAGATTTAATGGATTGAACGACGCCACTTGAAGGTTTTTCTACTCTCGAGTATCTTCCCCTAGCATGGCTACTCCCAGCCCCATAAATTAGACGTATATGCATTCTTCTCTTAAGTTGTTGCTCTATCAACACAGCTTGGTGAAACATTTTTTGAAGATCCACATGATGTTGCATTTCCACCTTATCTTGAATATCACGTTGCAACCGTCCTAAGAACCTTGACATGGTAGCTTCATGATCTTCTCGGATATCAGCCTATATCAAGAGACTCCAGCTCCTGATAATAATCCTCCACAGTCTTCCCTCCTTGTACAAGCTTCCTTAGTTGGTGATGTAGGTCACGGTGATAGTAACTTTGTACAAAACGCTTCCGCATGATAGCTTTCATCTCGGCCCAAGTTTCAACCGAATGCTCTAAATTTCTTCTCCTAGCAGTCACAAATTAATCCCACGAAATCAAGGCATATCAGAAAACTCAGTGGCTCCTACCTTTACTTTATTCGCCTTGGTATTGTATTGAAATTCAAAACCATCTCTATTTTCTTTTCCCATTCCAAGCAGGCGTCGAGATCATTCTTCCCTTGAAAGGTTGGTATTCAAAGCTTGAGACCTCCAAAGTTGTTTTGTGGCTGGTTCCTCTCCTCCCTAACACGCTTCAGTCTCCTGTGACTACAGCATGAAGAGTTGCTGTAGTACTCCTCAGCCTCGACATCTCATTGTCTCCTCGGAAGGTCTCTCGGTAAGTCTCTTGGATTTGTTTTCAGGTTGTCTCCCTTGTCCTTCGTTTCTGGAAACGTTTCTCACTTGCTTAACCTCCTGCTGATTAGTAGTGTCACGGATGAAAACAGGTATGAGCTCCTCACGAAGGGAATTGATCTTCTCATTCATCAATCGCTCCAGTTTCGCCGTTAGCGCCTCCACGAGAAGTTTGCTGCGATTGTCGATGGGTTCCTCATCAGTTCCAGATATCTCTGCCTGCAAATCAATACAACAAGACACCAATATAGAGTTCTTTTGAAGAGAAATCGATCATGCAATAGAGAAAACACGAAATGATCCTTCGTATGACGAAGAACACATATCGCGATAATTAAAGATGATCGTACACAAACAAATAGCAAATCGTAACCAAACATACCAGAATTTTTTTTAACAAATACTAGACTCATCCTAGGTTCCAAATCAGTTGATTTCGCAATTTTATCACACACCAATATTTAATGAAAATTCGAACAAGATCGGACAGAAATTGACTTAGCTTCCCGATGGTGCTCTTATACCACTTGATATGATTCCAGTGAGGAACCACGCCCCAATTTAATCACAAGAAAGTCAAGAGGGTGAATAGGTTGTTCTAGACCCAATTAATGAGCATCTAGAGATTTATTGGATTGATCGACGCCACAAGAGGTTGCGGAAAGACCACTTGACAAGTCTAAGAGATTCAAATTCTACACACGAAAATGGATCAATGATCTATTCTTGAAAGAGTTTGAATAAAATAAAGTAGATAGATGAGAAAGATCAGAGTAACGACATATAAAGAGAAAGAAAGGAGACGAAGAGAAGAAGAAATGAAGAAGGGCGTGTTTACGAGACATGCCTCGGTAAACAACACCATAAACACACAAAGACCAAGTTTAAAATTCAAATGAAAAATAGATAAGTAGGTGCCTAAGATGATGATGATGGGCCTTATGGATCAGATAGGTGATGGCAAGATGAGCATATGAGCCCCAAGCTTCATTAAAAAGCTTACTCAAAAAACCACTTGGGATAAAACCGAGATAAGGGGAAAAGAGTGCGAGTGGATCATATGGCCATGCACTAGCCTTCTTTGATACGGACCCAAGGATAGCATCGTCCAACAAAGATAATGCACCCGCATCTGAAGCGTCTTCCGCGCCTTTAATCTTCACGTTTCCAACGCCAACCGGTCAAGATCACGGAATGGCGTTCTTAACCCCAACCCTACCGTCAAGAAGCATCAAAAGGAGCAAGATCACGTCATAGGAGACAAGATCCTCCACACATCAAACCCCATGGAGCGCCCACCGTACATCAAGACGAACTCACCGTACGTCGAGATAAACTCACCGTACATCGAGCCGAACATCGATGCAACCGCGACTCCAACCACCATCCGACTTGGACTAACCTTTGGTGCCAAGTCAAGAGTGTCTTCATCATTTCCTATGAATGAAGACACTATAAAGTCGTCAAGGAACGCACACTCTTTTCCCGCTCTCGGTTTTATCCCACGAGGTTTTCCGAGAAGGGTTTTTAACGAGGTGATGTTATTTTGACGCATCAAGGGACTAGGTAATTTACATGGCTTATTACCTCGGTAATAAGTCATTTAAATCTCTTACCCTTGATCCTATCTTCTAGAAGGAGCACCCACTTAATTTAAATAAGTGCATGTAACATTTTCCTTATTTTCCTCCTTAAATTCCAAAAGTTGTATTTGCTTTGTGCCAAGCGGCTCCTCCTTTTGTGGGCTGCTAGGTTACACCTTGTATCCTCATTCTTGCCTATTTAAAGGCCTCCCTTGCAGCTGAAATGAATTAGACGTTTTGTATAAAGGAAAATCCTCTTAAAACTTCTCATTTTGGTTTTCTCTATGGAGCCGGGCTCTAGAGTTTCCGTTCTTTCATCTTGTTCTTGAGCCGGGCTCGAACAAGGAACTTTGACATCTCTTGATCTCCTCCATAGATTTTGAGAGAAGCCATTTCGTTCCATTACACTTGTTTCTTTGGTCGGAATCTTCGTTTCTCTTCGAAGTATTCCTTCCGCCATTTCGTTCTTCGCATCAAGGAAGATCCGATTGATTCAAATTCTCGGTTCTTCCTCACCAATCCCAGATTTGGCCTTCCTCACCATATGGGGTCGTATCAACTGGTATCAGAGCTTCAAGCCTGGTCATGGTGAAAGATCTATCTTTATCTTGCATTTAGAGTATTTTGCATTTTGTGTGTTTATTTTGAGTTCTTGCATCTCCTTCTCATATTTTCTTATTTCCGCCATTTCGTTCTTCACATCAAGGAAGATCCGATTGATTCAAAATCTCGGTTCTTCCTCACCAATCCCAGATTTGGCCTTCCTCACCATATGGGGTCGTATCAACTGGTATCAGAACCAGTTATTTCCGCCAATTTCTTTCATAAAACCCCAGAAAAATATAATATTTTAATTCCCAGGTTGTTAGTTTGCATTGTATCTCTTTGCATCTATTTTATAAAAGTTTTACAAGAAAAATTGCATCTTTGGTGTTCTTGGTGTTCTTGGCGTTCTTCGTGTGTTCATCACATAGTTTAAACCCAGAATCACCTCCTCCTCTTTTTGCATCATTTTCTTTATGCTTTTGTGTTATGATGCATATTAGATTCATCTCTTTTGATTTTTGTTTCATTTCATAAAAGAAAAACCCATAAAAATCCTATTTTGCTCTTTCCTTGCATCTCATCGGTTTGATTTTTGTTTGTTGCATTTCATAATTTTCAAAAATTCCGTCTTTATCATATTCATGTTCTATGATGTGTTAGGATGTTAGTTTGAGTGGTCCTTTGTTTTTAAAAATCCGTTTCATATTTTATTTTGAGTTTTTCCCCGATTGTTATGTTCTTGGTGTTCTTCGCGTGTTCATCATGTTTTGACCACCAATTGCATTTCTGCCTCATCCTGTGCATCATTGTCGTGCTTAGTTGTTGTTTAGGGTCTGTCAAGTTACAAGACGTTGTGAGCCCCCAGACCTTGCCGGACCAAAAGCATACTAAGCCGGCCATTCTAAGCTACACGACGGTCCAACACGAGGCTTTCTTGCCCAACCCACGTTCTGGTCAAGCCCCAGGCCTAGGATTGATTTCTCATCAACAAATCAATCCTAAGAAGATCAATGTTATGGGAGGAAACACCAGACCCCGTGCCAAACCGCCCGATGACGAAGCTCACCCACCCGGAGCCGATACCACGCCAAGGGAGCTATCCCTTGAAGTTCCTACTTGAGTAAACGCTCCCATATTGAAGATTCCCTCGGAAGTCAAGTATGTTAGTGACTTTCCTCGAAGCATAACATATGATGACTGGGTCTATTTGGGAGATGACCGAGATAAGCCATTCGACGACGAGCATTGTGAGGCGCCAACCAAGTTCCACTCGTGGAAATGACTCCTTGTTGGATATTCACTCGGTAATCAGGTATTTGGAAGAGATTCCTTGGAGCAAATCATGTGATTACCGAGCGTATTTTTGAGATGACCGAGGAGTGCTACCCAACAGCGATTATCATGGCGCATGGCTATCCATTTTGAGTTCTACATGTGCACTTAGCCCCAGCTTCAATTTTCATCGGCAAAGTGCATATGAGGCAACTTTTCATCGAGGAAAATGTAGCTTTCCACGAGCTTATTGCGTAGTTACCCGTAACATGCTCTACGGTGACGTTCTGCGGGTAGAGAAGTTGGTTAGCTTGGATTTTGCGCGTTGGTTTAGCTCAAGCTTCAGTATTCACCGGTAAAGTACCTATAGAGAAGTGTTTGATCTAGGCAAACCCAGCCCGGGACAAGTTTATGCCGGAGATGCTCAAGGAAGGCCATGCGAAGACGTTCCACACGGGAAGAAGTTGGCCAGATTGGGTATTGCGTGTTCAACGAGTCCCAGCTTCTGTTTCCGTCGGCAAAGCACTTATAGGAGAGTCTTTGACCGAGGTAGAACATGCCCAGGTCGAGTATTCTCAAGAGTTGGTACCCGAGGCCCCATTTTCTCAACAACCGGCCGTGCCAACCAAAGTTCACCTCACGGCCGTCGGGAGCGCCACTACTTGCTATGGAGTCTTGACAAGTTGAAGACTACACGCCCTCCCAGAGACTCAGCCACTGACTCAATCAGTCTCAACCACCCACGGCCAAAGATGGGAAAGTTTGGCTTAACCGGGGAAGTTCTCGCCTTTTCTCTTAAGGCCTTACTCTTTCCTTTTAATCCCGGTAAGCTAAATGGCTATTGCATTCTTGATGCTGCTGACTTGTTTCCTTTTGATCTAGGTACCAAATGAGTTTTGAGGTCAAAACCTTTAGAAGAGGGAGGGGATGATACGATCCCAAGGGTAGATGCGTCCAACAAAGATAATGCACCTGCGTCCGAAGAGCCTACCGTGCATTCAAACCTCACGTTTCCAACGCCAACCGGCCAAGATCACCGAATGACGTCCTCAACCCCCAGCCCTACCCTCAAGAAGCATCAAGAGGAGCAAGGCCACATCATAGAAGAGCCAAGATGTCATGTGAAAGACGTTGCTACATCCACCTAACATGCCGAGCTCCAAAGTATTCTTCGGGGAGCTTATATCGTCTTTTCACCATCACTTGAAGGCTCTCGGTTCTTACCAGCTTTGGGAAGCTTGGAATGAGTGTCTTCATCATCACACAAGTATGAAGACACCCCTAAGTAATTAGAAGGAGCCGTACTCTTTTTCCTACTTCGGGTTTGTCCCAAA
>VBRH01002010.1:0-13209 GCA_014578085.1 Cardamine resedifolia
GCTTAGACAGGTGAGTTTTTTCTTCTGAATTGCTCTTAGTAAGTAAACTCAGCAATGTCTAATCTATTAAACCCATGCAGGGAGTGTTGGGAATCAAGGTGAAGATCATGCTTGACTGGGATCCTAAGGGCAAAACAGGACCAATGACACCATTGCCTGATGTTGTGATCATTCATGCTCCTAAGGAAGATGATGTCAACTCCGCGCCTGCCCAGGTTGTTGCTCCGGCTGCTCCTGTAATGGAAGCTCCTCTCACAGCCGTAGATTACCCTGCGATGATCCCAGTGGCCTAGAAAGAACCCTTTTTTACTCTACTTGGATGTGATTTTGTTTCTCAACTCTGCTACCTTTTTTTTGACTATTTATAGCTTGTCGTATCTTCGTATCAGACACGTTTCTCTAATCTTGTTTTTTAAATTGTCTCAAGTTTCCGATGTTGAAAGCCCTTTTATTTTCGTATATCTTTATTTTATTTGGCAAATTAAATCGAATTTATTTTGTTCGTTGCTTATTTTAGTTTTCGGAATATAATGCGTAATACAAATTGCGCCAAACATTCGGTGATAACTAATTATTAGTTAACAGCTAAAATAATAGTATTTTTCGATAATTCAGGATTTTACAAATATTTTTAAAGAAAAAATATTAAAATCATAAGTAAATACATTTTTAGTAGAAATACTAAAGCCAATATAGGATTTTTATAAATAAAATTAAGAAACTTGAGAATATAAAGGGTGTTTTGTAAGAATTAAGTCGCTAGGTTTTGTTCCACTCATGTTTTTGGATAGTTTTGTAAATTAAAAGTGTATGCTAACTTGAAAGTGTACATACACTTCACCTAATTTAAAAAAAAACTACCCAAAAACATCAATCGGGCAAAAATTATTTAAACCGCAAATTAAAACATAAAAACTAACCTGGTTTCCCCCTTCCCCCTTCCCTCCATATAGTAGTGACCAGTTGTTTCTGGAACACAGATTTCATCGAATCATTGATTCGTTACATATGGGCCCACAAGATTGGCATATTACAATAATTGATGCTTTACGTCGCGTTTTTTCTAAGAAATCATCTCTTTATAAATCTCTCCTCACACCATTCAATATCGATAACAAAAACTAAAATATATTTGCAGAGACAAAATGGGTTGTATTCACTTCGAATCATCAGATCCATGGACACGCTCTGTTCAACAGAAGAAACCAAATGCTGATGATGCATCATCGAACACAGTCTTACCAGAACACGACGACGGCGGAGGAATCCAGGAAACGTGGGCTGAGATCAAGAATCACGGTGGGAATTTCCTCGGCGGAGAGAGTAGGAAGAATAAGAAGCTAGAGAAGAGGAAGAGTCAAGTGTTGCTTGAGGGATACGCCTTTGATGAACAAGACGATTTAACGAGAGCTAAGAGCTTGACGGATGATGATCTTGAAGAGCTTAAAGGTTGTTTAGATCTTGGCTTTGGGTTTAGCTACGATGAGATCCCTGAGCTCTGCAACACTTTGCCTGCCTTAGAGCTATGTTACTCCATGAGTCAGAAGTTCTTAGATGATAAGCAAAACCACCACAAGTCGCCGGAGGAAGAGGATTCGCCGTCACCACCGACCACTACCACGACCACCCCAATTGCAAATTGGAAGATCTCTAGCCCTGGTAAAATCTCTAAACTTGATCTATGTTTGCTATATGGAGAACATTTTCTTGAATTTGTATGTCTGATTGTTACAGTTTTTTTACAACAGGTGATAATCCAGATGATGTAAAAGCTAGACTCAAATACTGGGCTCAAGCTGTAGCTTGCACCGTAAGATTGTGCAGCTGAACACAAGAATCAATCATCATCCTGTCTGAACAAATTGGATAAAGAATCTTCTTTGCAGGAATGAAGTCTCTGGCCATTGTTAGCTGAGAATAGACCTGCAAATGGGTCCATGGATTAAATGGTTTGGCTTTTTTACTTTAATTTCCATGTATGTTATGTTTAGTTAGTCTTAATGATTTTAACGATTTGGAAATAAATGTGTCAGTGAATAAAAACTTCATATTCTTTGTCAACAATTCCCCTGACTGTTTTGTTTTGAGTACAATGTGGTTGCTTTTAACATCTAACATCTGAATTAGATCTCTTGTTCTCATATGCAGTAATGAGATTTAGAGACACAATCAATCTCCAACTGTTTTTTGAAGACCTCTGCTTTTGGCTGAGGTAACTGATCTAGCTAACTATGAGAGTTTTGATAGTAACTTTATCTTCTGTATGCCTTCATGATCTTGATTTTTCTTGTTTTTGCATCAATGGTAATTAGGCTTATATGATTACTTTGCTTCAGTCACAAGATGTCACGAAAGAAAGCACATGGCCTTTGTGTTATGTTTTTTTTGTTTGTTACTTGTGATTCTTATCTTTTTCCCCCGTGGCTAGGAAAGAATCAGAAACTTTTGTGGTTGTGGTCATAAGCTGTGAACATGCTTAACGTGTCGTGTACGATAGGGCAAAATCCTTCACATGTGCTCTGTTACGTATACAAATGTCTGATGGGCCAATAGAATTTATTCCTGAATATAACCTTTTTCAAGTTTGAGATTGAAAAGGAGAATCACATGATAATATGATATATCATCCCATGAAATGAGATCTCAACAAATGAGAATACATCAGTTATTTAAAACATAAAAGACAGAACTAGAGAAAATAAGTTTGCAGTGTTTGTGATTCTAAGATTATTTGGACCCAACGAACGTTCTTGAAACCTCTTCCGATAATCAAGAAGAGGCCTGTCCCAACAGAGTTTGAATGTCTTTCTGCATAATTCCAAAAAGCAAACCGTCATAAGATGGTTGTGTTGTGTGTAATTCCGGTTTAGATGAAATTAAACCGGTATGGTACTACGTACCTCGAATTGAAGAGGAGAGGTTCTGGGAGAATATCTCTGGAAGACACTGCCGTCAGGAGCAATCAAGAATTTGGTGAAGTTCCATTTGATGGCATCAATGAGCAAACCTCCTTTCTCTGCTTTCAAGTATTTGTATAACGGCGCCGTGTTCTTCCCGTTCACATCCACCTACATTTCCGTCAACTAATTTAAACATACTATTCTTTTTATTCACTATTAGCTAGCTAGAATATGTGATATAACTGGTCAAGATAAATTTAAGACACAGTTGTTCTCAAATACATTTAAATCATATCAGTAAGCATAGATTCAGAGAAAAAATATCATGTGAATTTTACACCATATTTATACATAATCATGTAATCAAATATTTATGGTAAAAGAAATATAAATATGTCTGATTGGTTATAACAACACAAACTGTAGTCCGGCCAAAACATGTACTCTAGTGGTGTATTATTGCATCTACTGTGCCATAAGACTCATAACCCAAAATAAGCAAACATAAACATTAGCCCTAGATTTGGTTGGAGTCCACCTAGAGTTTGATTGAATGAAAAAGTTTGTAAATAGAAGGAATGTTGCTTGGTAATATATATATATATATATATGTATATATATTTTATAAAAATGTGATTGGTGAATGTTGTACATGTTTAAATTAATAAAGAAGAAATAAGATACCTTATCAAAGATGGGGAATTCAGCTTTGAACCTGGTGCAGACAGTTTGTTGAATCTCTTCATTGTTCCCTGGTTCTTGTCCTAAGAACTGGTTACACGGGAATGCTAATATCTCCAACCCTATTTAATTTTTTACATTTATTTAATTATAGTCGCCATTAAAATCCTAATTAAAGTAAAATCATAACCGGGTTTAATTTTGTGATCCGAGTATATATCACAGACCTTGGTCCTTGTATTTCTCGTACAGCACATTCAGTTCCTTGTAGTTCGCATCCGTCAGACCACTGCAGTAATAAGAAATTTAGTTTTTATCTCATTTCAAAAAAAAAAAAACTCTGTTGTTATGAATCTTACGATTGACTTTAATTATCAAATCAAGAACTGGGACTACTCAAACCAGACTGAACCGGATTGATCACAAGATCTGTACGTTTACTGTTTAATTAGGTGGATTACATATATTTATATAAATACATAAATATTTGATATCTTCTTAAACTAGACAAATCATAGTGAATTGACTTTTAACAAAATATTTTTTAAAATAATGAAAATTTTGGGTTCTTACCATTTGGAAGCAACGTTTACAACCAAAAGAGTTTTGCCTTTGTATTGGTTCAAACTCACATCGTTACCTCCTATATCCTGCGATGTTTCAAGAATAAATATCAATACAAACACATAAATCTTCTATTTTCTTTTGTATCAAAATATTGATGTGTATCTCCTTAGAGAGATCCAACATCGGAAGTTCCGCTATTGTATTTGGATCAAAATAAAATCTCTTTTGTTTTGTTTTGTTTGTGTGAGTCAAGAACCTAAGTAAGATTAAACATAATGATAATTTAAAAGCATGAAGAGAAAATACCTTGACGGTGAAGTCGTAGATAGACTTTGGAGATTCTTTCGCCATTTGCACTGTTGTTGGTCTCTCTATCGATCTCTCGTTCCGAGTTTTTATTTTTTGAAGAAAGAGAAGAAATATAAAATTTATTAATGTATGGTAGAGAAATATATAGGAACAAAATGCGTTAAATGAGGAATCTCTTGTGACGAATAGCCACGTCTTCATATTTGTTTATTTACGTATCTTTATTTTCTATATTTTCTTTCTCTGTCTTTCATTGATTAATCGGTACATGAACTAAAAAAGAAAACATACTATGTTTTTAAAATTAAGAAATGTCAAATATAGTTAATTTTCTCAAACAAAGGGAAATATATAATTCGATTTTTTTTACACCAACACGAAATTTATTTAGTATTAACGGAATTGGAAATAAATCTCATAAAAACTATCAAATAAAATTGTCACTTTCCAAATGTCCAAAGTAACCACTATAATATTTTGACTTTCATTTGTTATTAACGATGGTTAATGGTAAAATCTGATTGGATTCGCTCTCAGTTTTGGTATCCAAAATTTAACCGGATTTTTTTCTCTCAATTATAGCTTATTTTAAAGAGCAAGAAACCTTGCAAAAAGGAATGGATGTAGAATTTAGATTTTAAGTTATCACAGTTGTCACGTAAACTTACTATTTAGAAAACGTAATATGTTTCAAATAATGTATCATTGGATTTTCCCATGATCTTGTGGTTTTAGACTTAAAACCAAGATAATAAATTTGTTATATTTACTAGACTCAATCACTTGCCTGTTGAATTGATATTGTATATCAAGACTAATTGCAATTGGTATATCAAGTAATTAAATCAACTCAATTTGGCAAAATAAAAACTATTATATATTTTCTTTTCTGTTGTATTTCCTAATCATCACTTACAATATTTAACATTTTTCACCGTGTAATTTTTTTTTATATAGATTATAAAAGTCAGATATAAAAATGGAACGAGAACAAAAACATATATCAAAATCTAACCACCAGACTTGAAAATTTCAGTCTGTAGGTCTTATCAAGTAGTTGGACCGACTTAATTAATAGACATTTGGAGTACAACAACTATTCAACATGATATAAAACTATTAATAAAATTGTATTTATTGATTATATACAAAAATTGAGAGGATAAAGTTACTTTTACGTAACGCCAACATGAGTTAGCAGTTGGGACGGTGCACAGATATGGTGTGAATTTAATGTCTCACATACCTCTCCCAATCTCATCTCATATTTCATAAATATATATATATATATGATTGATTTATTTACTTTTGAAACCGAAATGATTCTCTCAAGTATGAACAATGGTTGACATACATGTAGCGTAACGAGTTGTATTAGTGTTGTAATTTACATCACCACCCAGTTTTTATATTCATATAATGCATGTTGTTGAAAAAAGAATTTAGGACAATTGTTCATAACTTGTAAGAAAAAAAGTTTGGAGATTCAAGTATTTGCAATAAATTAGTCCACAAGCTAAAGTAAAATGTAGCTGTTTTATGAGTAGCTAAGAATGTGTGGGTATCCTTCCCAGAAACTGTGTTCGATGATGTTGCAATGATCTACGACCACTTCTCCTTCCAGTTTCTGCTTCCCTGAAACTACTCCATTCTCAGCTTCCTGAAAAAAATATTCAGACAGCTGTTCAACAGGTAACTACAAAGCTTAAGCTCTGCAATGGAAACAGAGCACAAACCTCTGTGGGTATTTATATTCAGGTTTGGTATTTGATTAAGCCATTTACGAGTTAGTCACCTAAGGTTTGAGTTATTGATTTGGTTCATATGATAAGAATAGAGCCAGTTTGGCACTTATGAAGTTTCCTTAGCCAGTCCACTGTATATATTTCATCTTTCTAAACACAGATTTATAGTTTGAAAATAAAGGCAATACTAACCTTTAAACGGAAAACCGAAGAACCCATTCGAAAGATTACAGGTAATGAGTTGTACTCAATTCCAAATTGACGGCTCAGCAGCTCATTTTTTTCTCGTGTTTGAGTACCCTGGAAATGTCATTCACAAAGAGCAAATATAAGAACCATTTTACGCATTGACTACTTGAGAAAATGATTTGTTTATCCATTATACCTTTAAGTAATCTTGGGATTGAGTTTTGGTTTTTCCAGACTTAACAAGCATCCAGAAACATGTATTATACTGATTGTTGATGTGACCTGCCAAACGAAAAAAAACAGAAAGAAAACATGAGACTACTCAAACACTATTAAGATTTCATTTCAAAAAGAATATAGATAATTCCAAATCATTTCTTAGACAGTGTTATTATACTCACAGTCAACTTGTCTCCACGCCAGATAATCCAAGAGAATGTTGTATGTTGGATAGCATACGGCTCGTCCATCGAACGATGGAGGGTACTTCAACTCTTTGTAAGGGAAGAAATTTCTCCATTGTATCACATATGTGGATGTAAAGAAGGATGCGATTGCAGATACTATCTTACTGCAATATAAGATTGGAAAATTAAGAACAAGAAAATCAGGTAGAAAGGACCAAACACTGTAAAGGAAAAGGGAGAGTTAGTTTAACCTGGATTGTCTTTTGTAGAGCTCAGATTCTTTCTTTAAAACAAAGCTGCAGTCAATGATTAACTTAATTAATATCCAAGATATGCAAAAGCTGAGATAAAGAGGTTGAAAGATATGGAGACCTGTACTCATCACTGACACCATAGGCAAAGTGAATATCTTCAAACTCCTCGAGAACAGCCACTGCACATGAATTCATAAGTTTCAGAGCTTGCTCATCATTTGGCTTCTCAAATTCATGAACTTCAGAAAATCTATCAAAATGCAAGCAAGCTCCATGAGTTTCATTTGCAACATAGAACACTAGTAAATCAGTAATAAAATTTTGACTTCTTCTTTCAAAAACTAGAATATGCCCTCAACTAAAGCATTCACGACATAACATAAGTAAACCGAACAGGCCAACTAAAGAAGTATATCATTCTATGATATAGCTGAATTTAGGGAGTACAAGGAATTTACTAGTCTAAAGCTTCAATGGAATAAAAAATGTCTGTCTAACAAGGTGATATGAAAACAACAATAAACAATAGATTATTACCTGTGAAAATGACAGCCATCAATCCTAACCACGACCCACGTTAAAGGTAACAATTTGTTCTCAAACTGAAACGACCTAACAAAATCTGGTTCAATTTTGCCAATGTCTTTCGTGAAGTGGCCAAGATCGTTATATAGGGAGGGGTGCTCATTCCAAAAGCTTCTTCCAGCAATATTCTCCAGATGTACAAAAACAGCCTTTCTCCTCATTCTTTTTACAGGGTTGCCATTCTCATCATGCTTTACAGTTTCTTCCACCTAGATTAAGTTAAATGACATATTGAAAAGCTACAATAAGTCTGAGGTATATAGCATCAAGCAACTTTGTGATGAACATCAAGCAAGATGCAATGACCAGAGAAGATCTGTATTGTCAGCTAGTTACATCAGTTTTGCAACCTGAACACCAACCAAGCTGATGTAATAATCTTCTACACATGACTACATGTGCACCAATTATATTGTTCCACAAACTGAGCTTACTAACTTTATAGAGACTCAACTTACAATTGGAAGGTCTAAAATTCTAAATACCTACACAGGACATATCAAAGCAAGCATTGAAGTGCTGTATATATAATTTCTAACAGATAATGTAAGCTATCACCTTTTTCTTGAAAAGGCACGATCCTTGGCGAAATAATTCAGGAAGCGTCTTGTAATTGATACCAAATTTCTGAAAGAGAAGCTCATTTTTCTGCTGTTTTTGTGTATCCTGCAGGTACCCAATAGAAATAGACATATAGTGTGATCAAACAATGAAATATAGTGGATGAAACCCGACAAAGAAGGTAAAGGGCCATTTTGACATCTGAATAATAATAAATTGTAGTGCTAAACTCATTCCATGACAAAGAACATTGATATTTTCCATAAAAAAGACACTAACAACGCACCTTCAGAACCTCTTGCGTTTCATTTATGGTCTTTCCACTCTTAACTAACATCCAGAAACAAGTGTCATACTGATTATTGACGTGGCCTGCAACCAAGAAACGGAAGTTGTTAGAAGTTCCAAAAAATAATTCGTGCCAATATGCATAAACAATATCTGGAACATAAATGTGTGTTGAGTACAATAATTATGATGTCTTACAGTCCTGTTGTCTCCATGCGAGATAAGCTTGAAGAACCTCTGCCGACGCACAACTTACAACTTTAGAACTAAAGGAAGGAGCATATTCTAATTTCTTTTGGGGAAAGAACTCTTTCCATTTTGTTACATAAACTGCAGCAAAAAACGATGCTACCAACGACAAAATCTTACTGCATTATAAAACTATGAGTCAATCAGACAAATGAAAACTACATATTATTGTGCAAAAGGTTTCTTCAAGTAAATTAGCTTCTGAACAAAAATATCGAACAAATTAAATCGAATCAATACCTGGCTCGTCTCTGATAGAATTTTGATGTTTTCTTGAATACAAAGCTACAGAAGACATGGAAAACAATCAAAAGCTTGAATATAAAGGTACGAGTAAAAGTGTAAAATCTAAAACAAATTAATGTCAAGAAAGTGATTTTGGGACCTGTATTCGTCACTGTATCCATAAGCAAAAATGATGTCAGGAAACTCTTCCAAAACCGCAGCTGAACATGAATTCATCAGATTGAGAGCTGTTTCATCATTAGGCTTCTCAAACTCATGAACTTGAGAAAACCTGTAGTTATCAAAAAAGGTTAAGAGGGCCTAAGAAGCAAAAAAAAGAAAAGAAAAAGCATTCTCGATACACATAAGCATATACATCCTTCACCAATGATTAAGTTCCAGGAACAATGTGAAACACTGATAGCTATGAAACTAGAAAAACTGCAAAATAATGCTTGTTAAATGCAAAGTACTGTTCATAATCGAATTCTGAAAATTGCAATCAAAGACGCTGCCTTTAGTCATTATTTTGCCTCAAAATATTCCAGAGAGGCTACAATCTACACTGTACACACCACCACCATTGACATTCTATAAAGAACAGTGATAAATTTCATATAAATCATAATAATATATAAAAATCTGTAAACTATATCTCCCCTCTCGAAATTTACCTAGAAAAATCACGACCATCGATCCGAAGAAGTATCAAGTTAGGAAGCATGACTTCATCATCCAATTCGAATGACTTCACATACTCGTATTTGCTATTCGCCATATTCTCGATTTCTTCTTTCTTCTTTGATTCTTCTAGTCTCTCACTTCTGAACACAAAACGAGCTCCCGGTGACTGCAATCGAACCGGATACTAAACCGAGAGCTGAGCCGGTTCTCTGCAAGGAGAAGAAGATAAACCCTAAACTGCTCCAGATTGATTTTTTTAACTGAAACCCAAGACCGGTCTCCATCGGTCGAACAGGTTGATCTTTTCGGTTTCTTGCAATCAAATCTCGGAAAACCAGATAACATCTAAACCGGCCAGATTTTGTTATCTTTTTACTTTCCATCGTTTCTTTTTGATGATTGCCCTTCAAATTATGTTTATTTAGTTCTGTTTGAAAAAGAAAAAAAAAAAATGTAAACTGTTATGTTTATATCTTTTCATTAAGGAGCGAATTCTCAGTCCATAGAATTTACTTGAAAATGTGTGTTGCATTCTCTTAGCCATGCTTGTCACAAGATTTAGATTTTTAGACACATAACATTCACCGACGCATCCCCTAAGACGCAGATAGAGCTTTTGGAAACCAACCACATATGCATGAAACATGAATACATATGCAAAAGCTTTAAGCAATCAAAACCTTTTACCACCACTCAAAATCCAAGTATCCAAGTCTATTTGTACCTCAGATATCTCCAACTAAGATCTCAAAGAACAGATATGTTAGGCTTTTAACTAAACTTTTGTATGTGTATCTGACTGTGGCAGAGTGGTTCCTTCCATGTTTTGATTAAGAGATTGCTTCATGTCCAGCTTATCCCCGTACAACAATAGACAAGATGACTACAAGCTCAAGCACAATGCAAAAGAGTGTAACAACACTATACCTGCCAAAATAATGCAACCAAGACAGTAAGTATGTGATAAGGCACAAAAAGATGATATGAGAAGTAGTTATGAGACAGCTCCTAAGAGATAAGGTTCAGTATGAAGAAATGGTAATAGACATTACAGCTGCGCTTTGCATTTAACGATAGAGTAGGTGAATGTCCTCACCTTTTAACTTCTGGAAACCTTGATGGTATAACTTCCGGAAATGCTAACGGCTTGACTCAGCTTGTATTTTCTTCTTTCACTACACTTTTAAGTTTACACTCCATCTGCAGAATTTTTCTTTTGGCTTGAATATGATGCACAAATGCAGCCGCTATAACATGGAGCTTCGGGGGAGGCTTGCTTGTTGAAGAGACATTGTGACCAGCATCCTTCAAAGCTTTGGCAACATTCTTTTGGGCTTTCTGGAAGTGCACATTACACAGTGCAGGAACAGTCGATGCAAGTGTTGGTTTTCCACAAAGTAATGGTCCTGCTGGAGCTCTGAATGTACAATGCAAACAATATAGAGTTAGGAGAGAACTGCTTAAATAATCATCATATGCTAACTATAAAACAAGCATACAAATTTATTTATATATGAAATTTGGGTTGTAGCAAACCAAATTTGAGAATGATAGTTGTATCAATCTGAAGCTTGGTTAATGTTTTACTACTACCACAGTTGGACTATCAAAATCAATTACAATTTCAAAGACTTTTATCCCGTTGTTCCGTTAAACTCATTTTCAAAGATGACCTAATAATGATAATATTCATAATCCTACCTCTTTTGCAGAGGCACAAATAGAAACAACTCCAAGCATCTTTTTCAGTTATTATGTATATAAACCGTAATTACGCAGCACACCAATCAAGGTTCTAAAACAAGGCAAGTACCACCAAATCTATAGATGACTACCGAGGATCACTATCTCGGTGACCAAAGCTACAATTTCCTCCCAAATCTCTATGGAAAACCTTTAAACGGAGCTAAGTGTCAAATCCTAAATTCCTTCTCCAAACTCGAAAAAGAAAAAGATAAAAAAAATGTTTCTTTACTCATTACATAACACAAACTGCTTTGCAGTTAACCCAACTATAATGCGTAAAGAACAAAACTTGAAGCACCCATTATCTTGGTTTATACGAATTTAAAAACTAAAGAGAGGGAAAATTGAAACAAACCGTTTGATAACGTTTGTACAACCCGTATAGAGCTTCTGCTTACTATCCTTGAGAATATGCAGCTGACAATATTTAGTGAGCGCCATAGCTTTAGCTTTGCATCCATACATACAACTCCCACAGTTGCTATTTGCATACTGGTCACTCTTAACACCATTACCACCATCATTGTTAGTACCGTTGTCTCCACTACCTTCAACAGCGTCACCACCTCCGTTCTCTCCTTCTGGGCCAAGCCTCCGTCTCTTATTCGATTGACTCTGTTCGTCTTTAAACGGACTAATCCCATACTTCCAATAGTAGTCTCTGTGTTGCGCCTTGAGATCTTCCATTAAAGCCCAATAATGGTCTCTATAGCATTTAGCTAGCTGCTTAAGGTTGTGCGATCGGCGTCGGAGAAGCTCCGGGCGGGTGAGGTGACTAGAGCGTGCGAGTATTTCATCCTCCTGTGACATCGTAATCGGTGAATTCGAAGTTGATGGTAAGACGTTTGTGCTAGGGTTAGGGTTTCGAATTTGGGGTTCGGCTGAGGTGGAGGCTACGGCGGTCGTAGGTGCAGCTCCGGAAGAAGACGGTGGTCTTGGTGGTTTCAATGAGAAAGGGTTTTGCTGAAGGTTCTTGGGAGCTGACGCCATTGTCGTCGGAGGAAAATGACTGTTTTTATTTTCAGACAGAGATTCAAAATGAGAGATGTTTTTTTTGTTTTTTTTTTTTCAGACAAAGATTTCAAAATGAGAGATGTTTTTTTTATTATGTCGGAAAATGAAATCATTAATTTCTTGATATTTTCTTAAATAAAAACTCCATTGGCCCAAACCAGTGATTTAACTATTGACATATATATGGGCTAAACTATTCAAAAAGGGCCCAAAGTCATTTTGATGTGAAACCTGATTCACTGAATTAGGTCAATATAAATACTAAAATCATATCTGATAACGAACACGAGCATTCCGATTCTCTTGAGATTACTACTCCTCCTTCTTCTCAACTTTAGGGTTTCAGAGATCGGCAGAGTTTCACATCCACAAACATGGCAACTCAAATCAGCAAGAAGAGAAAGGTGAATAGTGATTTCATTTTTTCTATTAAATGGATTTCTCTAGCTGCATCGTATTTTGAAATGTATTCGTGACTGTGTTGAGATTTGTAGTTTGTAGCAGACGGTGTATTCTACGCTGAATTGAATGAGGTTCTCACTAGAGAGCTTGCAGAAGATGGTTACTCTGGTGTTGAGGTTAGGGTTACTCCAATGAGAACTGAGATTATCATCAGAGCCACTCGTACTCAGAACGTTCTCGGTATGTTGTTGATCATTTGCGTCCAATCATTTCTTCTTCGATTTAGGCAACTGTGAATGTGTTTCGAGATCTGATTTCGATAATTTTTTGGGTTTTCAGGTGAGAAGGGGAGGAGAATCAGGGAATTGACATCTCTTGTTCAGAAGAGATTCAAGTTTCCTCA
>VBRH01002011.1:0-13298 GCA_014578085.1 Cardamine resedifolia
AGAGGAGGAGTTGGCTTAAGGGGAGTTCAAGGGTTATTCAAAATTAGTTAATGTTTTCTTAATTTTTGTGCTTAATTCTAGACTTTTCTTTACGCCATCTTTTCTTTAAAAACTCTAGTTTTATATTCAGAAAGGGGACATCTTTTCTTTTTATTAAAAATTTGAGAGTGATTTCTCTTGTGTTCTTTGAAGATCAATTCTCGATTGTTGGTGAGTAATATCCTTCAATCAAATCGAATCAAGGTGCGTCATATCCGCTATTCAAACCTTGGAAATTTCGAGTGTGTTATATCTCGAAAGAGTCATTGAGGAAATATCAAAGGTCTTCCGCAACCTTTGTGTGATCCATTCATTTCATCACTATCCATCTATCCATTCCTTTAAGTTCTACCCCTCGAAAGTGTCGATTCCTTGGGAGGATCATATCAAGTGGTATCAGAGCACATTTTCGAGTTCGTTCTACCCCTCGAATGTGTCGATTCCTTGGGAGGATCATATCATATAAGACCCAACCAACGTCTTCTTTTTTTAAACGCGTTATTTGTTTTACTTTTCGTTTGTTGCTTTCCGTTTAAGTGCCAAGCGGCTAAAGACCTTGTGAGGCCTCTTACGTTACAATTTGTATTTGCTTCCTCTAGCCTTTTTAAATGCCTCTCTACTCTGAATAAAGTTAGACACTTTTGAAATAAATCACCTTTTAAAGTTTTCTCTCTAAGAATCTCTCTATTGAGCCAACGCTCTTGAGACTTCTTCTTCTTGATCCCTTGAGCTAGAGCTCGGGCCTGAAGCGTGAAATATCAATAATTAGTCCATAAGTATTGTGGTCTCACTTCGTTCCACTCTCGATTTCCCTTTCTTTGGGAGATCTCACTTGAAGAATATTCGTGAAGGTCTTCCATCCGTTTCATTTCATCGCTTAAGGGTTTCTCACGGTTGAATCATATTCCCATGAGTCCCCACCATCCTTACCGTGATACTTTCTTATCCTTGGAAGCCATCAACTGGTATCAGAGCTGTAAAGCCTGGTCTTGGTGATAGATTTCATTTTATCCTTAGCTTTGTATCTTGGAGTCCTTTGCATTCCGGTTTCAAGTTTTATTGCATATCTATCATTAGTTTCACTTCCGCCTCATCTAGATAATCTAAAAAAACCCTTAAAATCTCTATTTTTATGTGTAGCTTGTTAGTTTGCATATAGATTCATCGCATCTGTTTTAAAATCCAAACAGAAATCACCGTTTTGTTGCCATTTGCGCCGTTGGAGTTTAAGACCATGTGTAACGCCCGTGTTTCAAAAAAAAACCAAAATTTGAGTTTTATGTCAGGATTGAAAAGTGGAGGTGGATTAATTTTAATGTTGGTTCAGGAGACTGGGTTGCGGTTTATTATTAAACCAAGAGAAGAATTGATTATTTTTGTAATTATAATTCCTGGTTTAATTTAAGTGGACCGGAAATAAACCTAAGCCTATTTAAATCATAAAATCGCAGAAGCCCTATTTCTTTCCCATTATTTTCGTGGTCACCTTCAAAGAGAGAAAGAGAGAGGCTGAGAGTGGCTGAAAGAAAGAAAGAAGCTTGTTCAAGAAGGTTGCTCAAGAAGGAGTTGTAGTCAGATCTGATAGTTCATGGTAGAACAGAGGTTGGACCTAGCAAATCATTTTTTATGATAAAAACATTTTGTGACGTTGTAGTTAATCCTTAGATCTAGATGTACCATTTTTCGGATGTTGATTTGAGTTGTTATTCTGAAAGTTATTTGTGTTTTCGTGAAGTGTTCTGATTAAGACACGATCTAGAGCCACGTGGATTCAAAGGGAGATCGTGAGGTCATCTGTGGTCGGATCATCACGAAATTTTGAGGGTAGCTTCAGGACATCTAACAGGTGATTTTAAACGGTGAGATTCGAAAGTGGACGGTTAGATTTCGATCCGTGATCCCATCTTTCAGGCTGTGCGTTCTGTCATTTTCTAGATTTTCTCAGTTTAGGTTGAAGGTTATTTTGTTGTTGTGGTTGGCTGTAGGGTCAGTAAGAAAGGTTGCGGTTGTATTGTGGCGACCTTTAAGAAACCCTAGAAATTCCTGAAAAGGAAGGTTTCTTAAAAGGAAAATATCACCAAGGAAATTGTCGTGAGCAAAGGTAAGTGCATGACCATAAGCTTATCTAAGCGATTTTAATATTTGATGTGTTTTCATGAATATAGGCCATGTATGATCTCTGGTGGATCTAGAATGAGTGTTTCATGAGATGGTTGATTTATTCGGTATTTTCGTGTTTAAATATGTTAACTATTTTAAATCGTTTGTGTGTATAGCTTGTAGATGGGAGGATTGCCTTACTAAGTATTTATCGAAATACTTATGCATCTCCTTTATTTGATGCAGGAAAAGAAAAAGAGTCATCGTGGGATCAAGACGAGGAAGAGGGGATGATCTAGACTTGTCGGTTTGTTGGTTACTTTATTTATTAGTTTTATGATTTTGGTTTAAAAATCTAGTAGAATAAATTGGTGAATTTATGGTTTATTTCCGATTTAATTTTTGGATCGCGAATTAATTTATTGAATTAATTTGGAGTTTCACTTGATAATTGAATAAATTAGGATGAAATGATTTTTGTTGACTTTAATTATTTTATTTGGAAATTTTCTATGAATTGTTAATTGATATTATTATTTATGGGGATTTTAATATTTTAAAAAAAATCGGGTGCGATCGTTTCACCATGTGGATCGAGTTTTAGTCACCACTATCACTCGGTTTCAACAGCTAGTCCTCCATTGTAGTGTTCTTGGTAGTTGTAGTTGCATTAGGGAAGAGAAGTCCTTTCGATCCGGTCAAAGAATCAATCTTAGACCAATCTTGTGACAGCGTCTTTATTTGTTTGTCTTAGGCTGCACCACCTATTTCGTGTGGTCCCTGATAGGCTCAAAGTTTACTTCCCTAGAGCTACACCACAAATGCACAGAATGCAATTGTAGTATATAGGTGTCGAATCCACAGAGACTCAGATATTTCACGATAAACTATTTAGTTTCAAATTAAACTAAGTAATGAGATAATTAAAATAAAAGCAATGCAAATAATTATAAAAATCGGTTTGTATTCAGATGGGAAAAAAGTTAAGCCCATGAAATTTTCTCAGGAAATCAAGTAATGCAGATCAACAACTTAGTTAGGATCGAATTAAACACCAGTTCTAGAACTCAATTCACTAATATAAAATTAACCAACTGTCGTTGCGAGAATCTACTATGTCTAAAACCTAAGAAACCAAATTCTTTTGCAAATCTTAAGGTTCTAAACAAGCTTTAAGAACATGTTCAATTTGTTCACAAATGATCTAATCCAAATTCCTTTGAAATTATCTAATTTGCTCACCCTAGGTTCTATCAGATTATAAATTACACTGTCGTGCCAATTTAACAAACTATGATCTAATTTCTAGGTGATTAAGCCATAATTAGTATTAAGAACAACCTAGGTGAAAAACTATCAAGCTTTAAATCCTAACAGACAAATCAATCTACAATTCCTTGAAAACTCTAATGAGAGTACCTGGACCTAACAAGAGATATACTCACACATATCTATTGAAACAATAAACATGAATAAAATAGATATTATATGAAATAGAATAGAGAAATAGAAATAGGGGTTCAAAATCTTCTCTCCAAGTGTACAAAGTAAGATCAGCCCCAATCTCTAATTTCCCTTAGAGTTTCTTGCTAAAGTCAAAGATAAAAATAACAAAACCTAAAAACCCTAATTATATAGTCTCAACACGATTTGGGATCTACTGTAAACATATAAAACTTCTGGGCAAAGTTTTGTTGAATTTCGCGTGTGGCGTGAAAATATGGCCCGTGTCGATCGACACCAATGGTGGTGTCGGTCGATACCAGTGGCCAGAAACGACACCAACTTCGTCTTCTCATATGCAAAGCTCCAGAATGTTCCAAATGTCCAAATGATCCCAAATGTGTGTGAACCTGTAAAAGACTCTAAAAAGACTCTAAAGACACATAAAAGACTCGATTATATACATATATCATGGCTTAGAAACCCATAAAACCATGATATATTAGTCCCAGCCTTTGATTGTGTGGTTTGTGTGGTGAGAGGAGAAGATTTTTCGAGTGGTCCCAAGAGCGCTAAGGCGTGTCGTGTGTTCCACCCGCGTGTCGTCCTTGTCCTCTCCTACCCAACGCGCTTGTCCTTGTACGGTTGGCGCGAACAATCAGAGGCCAATCATTGTGATTGTTCCTTTGACCATACCTCTTTTACGCGTGGTACGAAGGCGGGTGACGTGTTTTCTTGCGAGGCACACGGCACCAAACCCCTTTGTCCTTTGCTAGCGTCCAAAGGCGCGGAAAAGTTCTTGTTTTAATCGTACAATATTGTCGTTTAGTCTTAAGTTTATTATTACTAACATTTTTCCCGTGTTTTTTAATTTTCCACACTGTAAATTTTCTTTTACTCGGGTTTTGATAGGTATCGCGCGACAACTCACCGTACATAGCACGTACCGCCAAACTTCGTTCAGATATACCGCCTATCGATCATCAGTCCGTATATTTGCCGACCAGCGGTACGTATACCAAGCGACCATCCATCGATCAGCGACCCCCATGACACCCGACCAACGATCCATACTACAATCGACCTACGACACCCGTACTGCAACCAAATATCTGACGATCCGACACTTGGCAAACGACCAAACATCCGAGTCTTTTATCGATGGCCGATCTACCCGAACCACCGGGTATTGAAGGCATGCTAGCCGCAATCCAAACCCAACTTCAGAAACTTGGCTAGCGAATGATGCGGATCAAAGCTCCGCCACCACCAGCTGCTCATCATATAACTCCATTCCAAGGAGACATGCCGATGCCAAGCCCTCGACACGGTATAGAGTTTGGTCATCCATCCGACGAGTGCGACACCGGAGAGGTCAAGATATACACGAGGATGCTCACGATGACCACGTGCCGAGGTGCCACGTACCGGACCTTAAGCTTACCGCCCCCACCTTTGTCGGGCGAGTAGATCTGGAGGCTTACCTCGATTTGGAACGCCGGATGGATCACATAATCGATTATTATGACTACCCCGAGGCAAAGAAGATAGCATATGTCGCGGCTCAACTCACAGATCATGCTCTTACATGGTGTGACCGTGACATAGCCAAGAGAAGAAGAAACCAGGATGGCCCGATACCGACGTGGGAAGTTATGAAGTTCGTGATGTGCTGACGATATGTTCCACCACTCTTTCACCGAGAGCTACAAAAGAGGTTCCAACGCATCACCCAAGGAAGCAAAAGCGTGGAGGCGTACTTTGAAGAGTTTGAGCATCTACGGAACTGGTTACAACTTGACGAGACCGAGGAAACTATCATGGTCCAATTCCTCAACGGACTCCATGACCATATCCTACGAAAGGTGGAGCGCCAATCCTATGGGTGTTTCGAGGAACTTCTTCACCTCGCCATCCAAGTAGAGAATCAGGTCAAGCGCAAGTCTTCCGTCCTCAACCGAGCACGACCGCAAGGCAACCCCACTTGGGCGCCTAACACACTGTCGGCTAACTAAGCACCTCGCATGCAAGACCGTGGCAAGACGGCGATACTGGATCATCGATTCAAGCCCCGGACCAATGATCCCTTCAAATTCTCGCTCCAAGATGCACAGAAGGAACCAAACACCATTTGGAGCCATGACATCATTTGCTTCAAGTGCCAAGGTGATACGACCCTAGGAGGTCCTAAGGTTCAGGAACAAGGAACGGAAGCTCATTAATAAACTAGGATTGAGCAAAGGACAAAGGATGTGCTAGAAGTCCCATTTGGAGCTATGACCAGGTCTCGAACAAAGGATTTTCACCAAAACTTTTGGGGCTTACTACATCAAGCTATGACCCAAGAAGATCACTTGAGGAATGGAGGTTGTATCAAAGCTACACTGGTTATGATACACACTCAAGACGATTAACAAACGGATATGAGATTCATTTGCACTCTTTTTCCCTTGTCTTCGGTTTTTCCCATTGGCTTTTCCAGAGAGAGGTTTTTAATGAGGCTTATGGCTAACATACTTCATCTATTCCATTTGTTGATCATGATCCGGCCCATTAACAAGAGGAATTTCGTGGCCCCAACTCAAGAAGGAAAGAAAATGACTTGAAGAGTCTTATTTGAAATTCAAACTCTTTTCTTTAATGTTTGTGGTGTTCCGAGATTTATCTCTCGTGAATCCACCCCTTCTCTTCTTATCTCTTAGTCTCCTTCTTTATAAGTCCCTGAACCTCAGTTATATTCTTCATCTATCTTTTTATTAAAAATCTCTTTCAAAATTATATATCATTGCCTCTTGTTTTCGTGTGATTCGAATCCGAAGCTCTTATTCTTATCAAGTAGACTTTCCGCATCCTCTTGTGGCGACATTCGATCCATTCAAATCTCTAGGTGCTCGTTAATCGGTCTAGAACCATACTATTCAATCTTAACATCTCGGTGACGATTTTGGGTTGTGATCCTCCCTCAGGGTCGCATCAAGTGGTATCAGAGCACATCGAGAAGTTAAGTCGTTTCTGTCCAAACTTGTTTCATTTTTTTAAAATATTGGCTTGTCATAAAATTGCAAAATCACTTGCATATGAACCTAGGACGAGTCTAATATTTGTTAAAATTGAATCTGGAATTTTAGGAGTCGTTTTGTTAATTTTCGAGATCGTTTTCTTTAGATAGTCGCGATTAGGGTTCTTCGGCATATGAGGAGTCATTTTCGTATTATGTCTTGTTGATTGCGATTTCTTCTTTAGAACTCTTTACTGGGTATCAGTTGTATGCTTTTTCATGCAGAGATGGTTGATCATGTCAAAGAATCACTTCACAAACTCGACAATCTCTTCGTTTAAGCATTTACCGCAAAAATCAATCAAATGATAAAGGGTGAAAACAAAACGCTTTTTCCAGAACAGGTACCAGCTACGATTTTCGAGGATAAAGGACAACCAAGGAGAGAGTCGCTGCTATCTAGGAGAGCGTTGAACATTTAGTTCAGAACCGGGGATCAAAGAGAAAACTTGTTATACACGCGATGTCAAGTAAAAGAAAAGTTGTGTAGTCTTGTCATCGATGGAGGTAGTTGTGCGAATATGGCAAGTGAAACCCTGGTACAGAAGCTGGAATTAGAAGTTAGAGATCACCCAAATCCTTATGAGATACATTGGCTAAGTGAGAATGGAGCACTTAAGGTAACGAAGCAAGTGCTAATTCCGCTTAGTGTGGGAAAGTATGAAGATGAGGTTTGGTGTGATGTTTTACCTATGGAAGCAAGTCATATACTTCTTGGGAGGCCGTGACAATTTGATAGGAGGGTTCAACATGACGGGTTTGCAAATCATTATTCATTTGAACATACAGGAAGAAAGACCGTACTTGCTCCAATGAGTCTGTCGGAGGTGTACCAAGATCAACTCCACCTTCAGTCTAAAACAGAGCCCCGTATCAAGCATCCTAACTTTTTTGCCAAGGCTGGAGAAGTCAAAAAGGACTTCAAGGATGTGTTTCCAGACGACAACCCACCAGAATCACCTAAAGAAGCGACAACACGTGAATTAGGAGAATTCACTCAAGCTGTAATCGTTTTGATCCACAAGAAATTACCTAGAGATGACTTACAACATTGTGATCAAGGAGAAACCACTAGATGCTCAGCCATCACTTAAAACCCAAGGAAACTATCTAGACTCCCAAAAACGAATGAGAGCTAACTTGTTTTCTCTTGGTGCAGATTGTACAATTATGAAGTCAAAAAGTTTTCAAGAGAGAAAGACTATTTGGTTCCTTTCCCGCCTTATGAGGTACATCTCGGTCAAATTCAATTGAAATAAAAACAAGAGCAAGGTAAGAAAGCTCATTTCTTTGTTATGGCTGGTAAGGTTAAAAATGTTGAACATTTTGATCCTAAAATATTTGTCTCTTTGGATACACTATCTTGTGAAACTAACCTTGCACCGGAATCACCGAGTGAGCTTAACAAATTCTTACAGAATATGTCAATAGGTAACGATCCCTGGAAGTTATAGTTTGATCACTCTTACCACTACAGTAAGGCCTTGTTTTATGATGGCATGATACATACCAATGCCAAGGGAAATGGAGAACGAAATGGTGATAAAGCTCGTGGAAAGATAAAAGCAAGAGATCACCGTGGACAACTTTCCGGAGATATTGATTTGCAAGCAAAGCTACCAATTGAAGAAACTATCATTTTTCTTCACCAAGATGCATCTGAAAGCCACATTTGGAGACCCGAAGACTATCTAGGATGTTCAAGACCTGTACCACATGAGATTTGGATCACTTTCCTTCACATGTTTCCCGTGGAGCCTAAAATAGATCTTTCCTCGTTTTGCTCATTCCAAACTTATCAATGGCAACCAGGAGAGCTCTCATTACGTAAGATAACCTCTAGAGTGTACAGGTTGGTTACCAACAATGCCTTGATCCAAGAAGAGCCCCCGGATCCATCACCACTTCAATTTACCGTGATACTTATGAGCACCGAACACACCAAGGATCTTATTTAGATAAGTATTTATTTATCTCAATTTGTTTCTCATGATTTAAGGGCTTTGAGTATGAGTTTATTATCTCCAGAAATCATTGAGAAAAAGTTAGGATTATTCAAGGAACATTTGGAACAAAACTCTTGCCTTAGGACGCAAGTAAAAGAGAAATATGACAAGGATAATGCATTGATACAAAATGAGACATGTTTCCCTTTTCATTGTGACTCCATGACTGTGATAATACACTTGTTCTTTGCCAAAGGTGTTAAAAACATTGCAGGTACAAAAGAGGAGCCACCAGACTTAAAAGTTCTCTTGTCCAATTTCTTTGTGAGGACAGGAATTGGAGTTGTTTTGACGAAGGAAAAGAAACCCATTGTTTACTTCAAGATGATATTTGAGGTTGGAGAACAAATATGGATAGGCTTGAGGAAAGAACAAGTTATAGGTGTAAAGAAGTCCAAACGGAAGCCAAGGATCGATGGTCCATTCAACCTAACAAGAAGAACCAACGACAATGCTTATCAACTTGAGTTGCAAGGTAAGTATCTCATGAATTTACTCTTTGATGGTTCTAACTTAGTTTTGTTTATGGCAGGTCAAACAGATTTGAGGACAAATCCTTTTCAACTGGGGGAGGATGATACGACCCTAGAAGGTCCTAAGGCTCAGAAACAAGGAACGGAAGCTCATAAAGAAACTAGGATGGAGCAAAGGAAAAAGGATGTGCTAGAAGTCCCATTTGGTGCTATAACCCGGTCTCGGACCAAGGATTTTCACCAAAATTTTTGGGGTCTTACTACATCAAGCTATGACCCAAGAAGATCACTTGAGCAATGGAGGTTGTATCAAAGTTACACTAGTTATGATACATGCTCAAGACGATCAACAAATGGATATGTGATCCATTTGCACTCTTTTTCCCTTGTCTTCGGTTTTTCCAATTGGGTTTTCCGGAGAAATGTTTTTAATGAGGCTTATGGCTCACATACTTTATCTATTCCATTTGTTGATCATGATCAGGCTTTTTAACAAGAGGAATTTCGTGGCCCCAACTCAAGAAGGAAGGAAAATGACTTGAAGAGTCATATTTGAAATTCTAACTCTTTTCTTTAATGTTTGTGGTGTTCCGAGATTTGTCTCTCGTGAATCCACCCCTTCTCTTCTTATCTCTTTGTCTCCTTCTTCTTTATAAGTCCCTGAACCTCAGTTGTATTCTTCATCTATATTTTTATTAAAAATCTCTTTCAAAATTATAGATCATTGCCTCTCGTTTTCGTGTGATTCGAATCCGAAGCTCTTAGTCTCATCAAGTGGACTTTCCTCATCTTCTTGTGGTGACATTCGATCTATTCAAACCTCTATGTGATCGTTAATCGGGTCTAGAACCATACTATCCATGTCTTAACATCTCGGTGACGATTTTGGGTTGTGATCCTCCCTCAGGGTCGCATCACAAGGACATGGGCACATGGCGTGAGAATGCCCAAATGAACGGGTGATGATCGTCTTTCCAACCGGGGAATACGAGTCACAAGACGACGAAGAGCCGCAGGACGAGGAGAAAAAGACCGAAGACTCGGAGGAAGAGATAGAGTACCCGGATGAAGGTGAGCTCTTGATGATATACCGCATGTTAAACTCCTCACAAGCGCTAGAAGAAACCGACCAACGGACGAACATCTTCCACACGTGATGTACGGTTAGTGGCAAGGTATGCGAGTTGATCATCGATGGAGGATCATGCACCAACGTCGCATCCTCTTATATGATCGACAAACTGTCTTTGAAAACCACGCCACACCCCAAGCCATACCGGCTAAAATGGTTGAATGACAAGACGGTCATAAAGGTAAGCGAGCAAGTGTTAGTACCGTTTAGCATCGACCATTATCAAGACCAAGTCTTGTGCGATGTTGTTCTGATGCAAGCTAGCCATCTCCTTTTGGGGCGTCCTTGGCAGCTTGATAAGAACGCAACGCATAATGGCCGGACTAACCACTATACCTTTGTCCATTCGGATAAATGGATTAGTCTTGCTCCTAATCCAACTATACGCCTTTACAAGTTGGTGAATTACAAGCTAAACAATCTAAGGGATCCAATGCTAAATCTAATTTCCCTATAAATTTTAGCATTGTTAGGAAATCTCTCTTTGATGATACTTGTAATATTGTGCTAAAGGTTTACAAGGAGACTTTGAGTGTAGGTACCGCCACCGAAGAAGTACCACGAGAAATTGCATCGATCAGCAAGCGATACATAGATTTTTTCTCCAAGTAACTGCTGATTGGTCTGCCGCCTCTATGTGGTATTGAACAACAAATCGACTTTGTGTCGGGTGTTCAACTACCAAACCGTCTCGCCTACTGCTTCAATCCGGAAGAAGCCAAAGAACTCGAGCGGTAAGTCGGCGAATTGATGTGACAAGGCTATGTGCGAGAAAGTCTAAGCTTGTGTACCAAAGAAAGATGGGACGTGGTGCATGTGCATCGACTGCCGAGCGATAAACAACATCACCATCAAGTAGCGGCATCTGACACCACGGCTCGACGACATGCTCGATGAACTTACCGGTTCATCGATTTTCTCGAAGATCGACTTCAAAAGCGGGTACCACCAAGTCCGAATGAAGGAAGGCGATGAATGGAAGATCGCGTTCAAAACCAAGCAAGGCTTGTACGAGTGGTTGGTTATGCCATTCGGTCTTTCTAAAGCCCCCTCCACCTTTATGCGCTTAATGAATCATGTTCTTAGACCGTTCATTAACAAGTTTGTGGTTGTTTATTTTGATGATATACTTATCTATAACCGTAGCTTGAATGATCCTTTAGGCCACCTTGAAAGGGTCTTGACCACACATCGGGAAGAATGCCTTTATGCCAACTTAACGAAGTGTGTTTTTGGTGCTAATGAACTTGTCTTCTTAGGTTTTGTAGTGAGGGCACAAGGGTTGAAAGTGGATTCCGAGAAGATCCATGCCAAAGAGGAATGGCCTACACAAACGAGTATTAGCCAAGTACGAAGTTTCCACGGGTTAGCAAGCTTCTATCAACGTTTCGTTAGCGATTTTAGCACGGTAGCCGCGCCACTTACCACGGTAATCAAGAAAATGCAGGGTTTGTTGTGGAGAAGCTCAAGACAAGGCGATCGGCGAGTTGAAAACACGATTCACCAAAGCATCACTCCTTATTTTATCAGATTTTTCCAAGACCTTTGAGGTTGATTGCGACGCGTCTAGAGTTGGTATATGGGCTATCTTTACCCAAGAAGAACGTCTGGTGGCATAATTTAGTGAGAAACTAAGCGGAGCCGCCCCTAACTATCCTACCTACGACAAGGAGCTCTACGCCCTCGTGAGAGCTATGGTGACTTGGCAACACTACCTCGTCGCCAAGGAATGCGTGATCCACACGGATCATGAGACGCTCAAGCATCTCCGTTGGCAAACCAACCTCAAAAGTCGGCACACCAAATTGTTGGAATTCATTGAAACCTTCCCGTATATGATTAAGTAAAAGAAGGGTAAGGAGAACGTTGTGGCTGATGCATTATCCCGGAGGCACGCCCTTATAAGCACTATGGAGGCTAAGGTGTTAGGATTTGAAAGCCTAAAGTCGTTGTACCAAGAAGACGTGGAGCTTGGAGAGAGTTACCGTGAGCATGGAAAAGCCGCGTTCCAACGATTTTACCTATATGTTAGCTTCCTCTTCAAAGGCCGCCGGTTATACATCCCCCAAAGTTCAATTAGGGAGTTTTTGCTACAAGAGGCTCATAGAGGCGGGTTAATGGGACACTTTGCCATGGAGAAAACCTTGGTTATTCTACGAAGACACTTCTTTTGGCCAAAGATAAAGAAAATGGTCAAGAAGTTTTGTACGCGTTGTCTCACTTGCAAGAAGGCCTAGTCTCATCCCCAACCTTACGCTCTCTACATGCCACTCCCCATTCCTACCGTTCCGTGGGTTGACCTCTCCATGGACTTCGTTGTCGGGTTACAGACCATCAACCAAAAGGACTCGGCGATGGTCGTAGTGAATCAATTTTTCGAAGATGGCGCACTTCATACCTTGCACCAAACACCACGATGCCTCTCAAACAGCGGATCTCTTCTTCAAAGAGATAGTAAGGCTACACGGTATTCCTCAGAGCATTGTGTTCTATCGAGAGCCAATGTTCTTAGCATACTTTTGGAAGGTTCTTTGGCAACGTCTCGACACTAAGCTCATTTATTCCACATCGTGTCACCCCCAAACAGATGGGCAAACAAAGGTCGTCAACCGCACCATAGGCTCCCTCCTAAGAATCTCCCTTGGGGTTAATGCCACGACTTGGCTCAAGTGTCTCCCGTACATTGAGTTTGCTTACAACCGCCCATCTCACTCGGCAACCTGATAGGCTCAAAGTTTACTTCCCTAGAGCTACACCGCAAGTGCACATAATCCAATTGTAGTATATAGGGGTCGAATCCACAGAGACTCAGTTATTTCATGATAGACTATTTAGTTTCGAATTAAGCTAAGTAATGTGATGATTAAAATAAAAGCAATGCAAATAATTATAAAAATCGGTTTGTATTCAGATGGGAAAAACGTCAAGCCCAAGGAATTTCTCAGTAAATCAAGTAATGCAGATCAACTAATCAGTTATGATCAAATTAAACACCAGTTCTAGAACTCAAATCACTAATATAAAATTAACCAACTGTCGTTGCAAGA
>VBRH01002012.1:3105-15870 GCA_014578085.1 Cardamine resedifolia
ACCTGCCACTCAATGCTTCCACAAGTAGCAACAAGCTCCTTCGTGACATGCACTTGGTCCCCATATCGGGAGAGATACGCTCCCATTTGTGGAATGTAGATTGCAACTTATCAATCTAACAAAGCATCCATTAATCAGTGTCCTTCAAATTTAACAAAAAATTCTCTGGCCATTCCAAACAACTTACAGAATCCTAGATCTCTTCTTTAACAATGTAGAATGGATCTTGAGCTGAAGACATCCCGAAAAATCGACAAAATGTTTACTACACTATACAAAAAAACCAACACTGATTAAGTTAAACAAACAAGTCACTATTCTCAGATGCAACAAAATTAATTACACAACAGAATTTTGAAATTTCAAATCATTAGCAGAAGAGCTGCGAAAATTCTATGATATGCACAATTAGATTTCCTAAGTCACAATGATCAACTCGACGCAATAAAATGCTTTTGCTCACATCCTAAGTCACTGTTTTTTTTGTTATTGGGTGTTTCAGGAGAGAATAATATATGAATTGGATACGGAGATGGACAGTACAAAGAACCGGCTCGAGTTTGTTCAGGTAAAAACCCTTACAAGTCTTGTTACTGTATTTTGAAGTAAGTGTAAAGAAAGTGGAAAGTGAAAGAATGAAAATGGTTTTGTGACTGAAAAAAGTGGGAATGGTAATGAAGAAAGCTGGAGCAAAAGGCCAAATGATTATGATATGTTTCTTGCTCGTCTTATTCATCATCCTATTCGTTCTCGTCTTCTTGACCTAAAAAAACCGATGTGCGAAATCTTAGAGATGGTATTTCATGTTACTTTGTTAAGTTTATGGTTTTGATGTAATGAAGTTACAGGAACATATTTACATAAAGTTGTTTGGTTTTTCATCTCCTATCTGATCCCACATCAAATTTTGAACTGTGGTTACTACTTGAGATTGAAGTCTAATTTTTTTGGCTGTGTGATCTCATTAACATATGTAGTTCGACTTCGAACTTCCAAGTCTTTGATAAATAAACCTCTAATCTTATAACCAGGAATTTAAAATGGATGTTAATGCCTTATTGAGTAGCCAACCCCAAGTTTCCTCTTTTGGCTATAGATTACGAATTCTAATATATGTTTGCAACTTCAGAAGAATTGTCATAAGACAACCAAAATACATAACAAGAACATCTAGTAGAGTTTGCCAATTGAAGAATCCTTTGATAATGGGCTCACGCAAAATAAGATAAAAGCTCTTTCGACCTTTTGCCTCACCAAATGAAGTTACATTTTTATTGCAAACTATGTGAAACTAACACCTTAAATAGCATAAGGTACGTAAAATCGGCAAAATCATTAGCATCTTTTATATTTAATAGGTTAAATTAAAAAAAGGAGGTAAATCAACAATTTTTTTATAAAAAAAAAAGACAAAAAAAACTTAAAAGAGGACATTATCACATATACAAAGTACAAACACATGAGACATGACGTTTTGTTTCGGTCAAAATTGGGTCTATATAAATAATTCAATAAATCGAACTTGCGAAAGAAGAAAAAGAAAATAGAAGGGTCCATTTGATAAATAAAATAAGGTAGTAAAAGATGACCCGAACGACTCAGCTCTCTTATTAGACCTCTCCTTCTTCTTCATCAATCTACCGGATCTACAAAATTCGAAAAACCTTTTGATCACATCCTACCTTTTGATCGGATCCTTTGTAAGGCTTCTCCAATAAGCCCAAAGTTAAGCTTTCAGCAATCCTCCTCCAGCGAATCTCTAACCCAACCGCAGGTGATGCGTTTTGCTATGTAAGAGACGAGTCTCACGCCAGAGTCCTTTTGCTTCACCGTCATTTTTTCTTTCTCAATCTTCAAAGTCGTCGCGTTTTCGATTAATCCCTCCCAGGTGAAAAAAGCTTAACATCAAATCTGCTTTCAAATTATTTCCAATCGCTATCGTTATTTCCTATCGTTTTCTGAGTATTGTGCTGATCTTAAAGTACAGAGATTAATAAAGTTGTTCCTGTTCTAATAAAGAAAATTTTAACCCTAAATAAGCCATGATTTAATCGGAATTTTTCTGGATCTAATTATTGCGTCGAGTTGATAATTGTGACTTAGAAAATCTAATTGTGCATATCATAGAATTTGCGCAGCTCTTCTGCTAATGATTTGATATTTTAAAATTTTGTTGTGTAATTAATTTTGTTTCATCAGAGAACAATGACTTGTTTGTTTAGCTTAATCAGCTGTGGTTTTTTTGTATAGTGTAGCAAACATTTTGTCGATTTTTCGGGATGTCTTCAGCTCAAGATCCATTCTACAGTGTTAAAGAAGAGATCCAGGATTCTGTAAGTTGTTTGGAATGGCCAGAGATTTTTTTGTTAAATTTGAAGGACACTGATTAATGGATGCTTTGTTAGAATGATAAGTTGCAATCTACATTCCACAAATGGGAGCGTATCTCTCCCGATATGGGGGACCAAGCGCATGTCACGAAGGAGCTTGTCGCTACTTGTGGAAGCATTGAGTGGCAGGTACTCGTATTTAGTAACGGTCATAGTTATCTCATCTTTTTTGTATTAGTTGTTGAATAGGATGATGGATGCTGAACACTAGCTGATCTTGTAGGATGTATAGGTCCTTTATTTTTCTGTTAATGTAATGTCAATAACTTAGTCATCCATATGATTATATATCCAATAGAATAAGCAAGTGCACCGTTAAAAGTAGAGTCCTTTCATGGGTATTGAAGCTGTCCTTACTGATAGGAAGGTAGATGAGCTGGAAAAAGTGATTACTGTTGCAGCAAAAGATCCTTCATGGTATAGAATTGATGAAGCTGAGCTTGAAAAAGATTTTCGTTCGCAAAGTCGTCTTGTTTTCGATTAATCCCTCCCAGGTGAAAAAATCTTAGCATCAATTCTGCTTTCAAATTATTTCCAGTCGCTATCGTTATTTCCTATCGTTTTCTGAGTATTGTGCTGATCTAAGTGCAGATGACATTAAGGTCGATGAGGAGAAGATCAAAGCTATCCGAGATTGGCCTAGTCCAAGAACGGTGGGAGAAGTTAGAAGTTTTCATGGACTTGCCGGGTTCTATAGACGCTTTGTAAAAGACTTCAGCACCATAGCCGCTCCACTCACGGAAGTCATCAAAAAGGACGTTGGGTTTAAATGGGACATGGAACAAGAAGAAGCGTTTCAACACCTTAAAAAGGAGCTTACTCATGCTCCTCTCTTAACCCTTCCTAATTTTACTAAAACGTTTGAAATCGAGTGTGATGCCTCAGGAATAGGAATTGGAGCTGTCCTTATGCAAGAGAAGATACCTATAGCTTACTTTAGTGAGAAGTTAGGAGGAGTAACCTTGAACTACCCTACGTATGATAAGGAACTCTATGCGTTAGTACGAGCATTACAAACTTGGCAACACTACTTATGGCCAAAGGAGTTTGTTATACATATCGATCATGAATCTCTCAAGCATTTAAAGGGACAACAAAAGCTCAACAAAAGGCATGCGAGGTGGGTTGAATTTATTGAGACATTTCCCTATGTCATCAAATACAAACAAGGTAAGGAAATTATAGTGGCCGATGCACTATCTAGGAGGTACACTCTACTCTCTACTCTTGAAACAAAATTGTTAGGATTTGAACAACTAAATGATCTCTATCAAAACGATGTTGATTTCAAAGAGGTCTACAAACTGTGTGAGAAGAGTGCTCATGGGCAATTCTATCAAAGTAAAGGATTTTTATTTTATGATGATCGCTTGTGTGTGCCTAATTGTTCTACTCGAGAGTTGTTTACTAGGGAAGCTCATAGAGGAGGATTAATGGGACATTTTGGCAATTTTAAAACGCTCAAGATCTTGCAAGAACACTTCTATTGGCCACACATGAAACGTGATGTCGAGAGAATTTGTGAAAGATGTGTCACTTGCAAACAAGCTAAGTCTAAGGTTCAGCCCTACGGTTTGTATACCCCTCTACCCATCCCTTCTCATCCTTGGACTGACATTTCTATGGATTTTGTTTTAGGATTACCTATGACCAAGAGTAGAAAAGATTCCATATTTGTGGTGTTTGATAGGTTCTCTAAAATGGCGCATTTCATAGCATGTAATAAAACGGATGATGCATCTCATATAGCTGCCCTGTTCTTTAAAGATATTGTTCGATTGCATGGCATGCCTAAATTAATTGTTTTCGATAGGGATGCCAAGTTCTTAAGTTATTTTTGGAAAACCTTGTGGTCTAAACTAGGAACCAAGTTGTTATTCTCCACTACATGTCATCCTCAAACTGACGGTCAAACTGAGATTGTTAATAGGAGTTTGTCCACATTGTTGCGTGCATTAATTAAAAAGAACTTGAACTCTTGGGAAGAATGTTTACCGCATGTTGAATGTGCATATAATCATTCGGTGCATTCTGATTTAAAGTTCTCACCTTTTGAAATCATTTATGGTTTTAATCCTTTATCACCTATGGATCTAATCCCTTTACCTTTGAGTGAAAGAACAAGCTTAGACGGAAAGAAAAAGGCAGAACTCATTAAAAAGATTCATAAGGCAGCCAAAGAAAACAAAGAGAAGAAGACGGAGGAATATGTGAGGAAAGCTAACAAAGGAAGGCGGGAACTTATCTAAGAAGTTGGAGACCTCTTGTGGATACATCTTCGCAAGGAGCAGTTTCCTAAAGAAAGAAAGTCCAAACTCATGCCAAGGATTAATGGACCATTTCGTATCATTAAGAAAATCAGCAACAATGCCTACGAACTTGATCTTCAAGGTAAGTATACTGTTAGTTCCTTGTTCAATATTTCTGATTTAGTTCCTTTTGTGGTAGATAAAACAGATTTGAGGACAAATCCTTTTCAACTTGGGGAGGATGATACGACCCTAGGAGGTTCTAAAGCTCAGGAACAAGGAACATACGTTTATAAGGAAACTAGCAAGGAGCACAAGACAAAGGACGTTCTGGAGGTTCCCTTTGGAGCAATGACCCGGTCTCGGACTAAGGAGTTTCATCAAGAAGTTAGAGTCCTATTTCAACAAGTAAAGAATCAATCGAATCACTTAAGCTTAGAAGACGGTATAAAGACTTCGTTGGTCGAGATACACCCCCAAGATACTTATCAAATGACCATGAAGTTCATGCATACTCTTTTTCCCTTCTCCTCGATTTTTCCCAAGTGATTTTCCTGGAAAGGTTTTTAACGAGGTGCATTGGGCTTCATGTTTCACTTTGCCATTTGTTGAATCCGTTCCAACTCCAAGGCCTGAGATACTTCAACATTCCGTGGCCCATCTATTTTCTATCTGATTTGAATTTGAATTTTTGTTGTTTAGTTTTTAGTAAAGTCTTGCGCGAGTTTACGAGGCATGTCTCGTAACTCGGCGCTTTCTCCTTCCTTTTCAAGAACCTATAACCAACTACGAAGATAGAGTCCTTGTGGTTTATCTTTGGCTGTCCTAAGACAAAGTCCATTGATATGTCCACCCAAGGCATGTTAAGTATAGGTAAAGGTAAGTACAAGCCGTGTGGATGTAACCTGGATTTCACTTTTAAGCAAATGACACATTTGGAGCAGAATCTCTCCAGTCTTTCTTTAGAAGCAGCCAGAAGAAGTGATCCATCAGCACACTCAAAATTTTATCCCGTCCAAAATTTCCCATTAGGCCTCCACCATGACCTTCCCTGATTAGTAACTCACGCATAGACCCCTGGGGAATGCAAAGGCGCTTGTCCTTGAACAAGGACCCATCTTGCTGGTAAAAGGCCCCAAGAGCAGCCTTGATAGTCTCCTTGTAAATGCTTTGAAAATCTGGATCCACCTCGTATAAAGTCTTGATGAGCTTAAATTCCTTGATCTTGGCTTCCATTGTGGTGATGAGCATGTATCTCCGTGATAGTGCATCTGCCACGATGTTCTCCTTACCTTTTTTGTATTAGATTATGTATGGAAAGGTTTCCACGAATTCCAGCCACCTAGCGTGTCTTCTCTTAAGGGTGGTTTATCCTCGGAGATGCTTTAGCGTCTCGTGGTATGTATGAATAACAAACTCCTTAGATAAAAGGGAATGCTGCCAAGTTTATAGACTCCTTACCAATGCGTACAACTCCTTGTCATAAGTAGGGTAATTCAGTGAGGCTCCACTTAGTTTCTGGCTGAAGTATGCTACCGGCTTTCCTCCTTGAGCTAGAACAGCTCTAATGCTTGTACCTAAGACATAACATTCAATCTCAAATATTTTTTCAAAATTAGGTAAAACCAAAACCAGTGCGTTGGTGAGGCTATCTTTGAGTTTGCTAAAAGCAACCTCTTGAGCTTGCCCCCATGTAAAAGCATTGTTCTTCTTGACCATGGCTGTCAATGGCGCTGCAATGGTAATGAATTCTTTGACAAATCTTTGGTAGAAGCTCGCCAAGCCGTGGAAGCTCCTAACTTGGCTGATGGAAGATGGTGTTTGCCAGTCTTGAATTGCCTTGATCTTTTCCTCGTTGACCTTTAGACCCTATGAGCTAACCATAAAACCTAAAAAGGCCAATTGATCAGTAAAAAAGGTACAATTTTTAAGGTTAGCGTATAGACCTTCTAGCCATAGTGTCTCTAGAACTTTTTTATGGCTCGACAATCTACACATATCCTTAGGCTCCGTCTTTCTTAGGTACTAATAGGACTGGAACGACACAATGGCTTAGGCTCTCTTTAATGTATCCATTAGACATAAGGTCTTGAACTTGCAGCTCTAGTTCCTTAGCCTCCTTCGGGTTCACTCTATAAGCTGGTATCTTGGGTAAGGGTGCTCCAAGAACTAAATATAACTGTCCCCTAAGCGGTGGCAACCCTGGTGGTATCTCTTCCAAAAATACTTCTTGAAACTTCTCTAGAAGCTCGAATATTTCCTTCGGCGTGTCCGGCTCTTCTGGACCTGAAATTAACCCTTCCTTAAAGATCATTAGTAGCACCTGTTCTTTGGATTCAAGAGACTTTAAAACAGAATGAGGTGATACACATAGGGTAGTTTTACTTACCTTGGCCCCTTGGTCCATCGCCTTTTTCATCTCATGGACTTCTCGTGAAGTAAGTGGTGCTAGGATATGCTTGCAGTTGTTGTGGCTGAAACTATAGTAGTTGGTACGCCCATTATGGAGGGTATCCTTGTCGAATTTCCATGGCCTTCCGAAGAGTAGGTGGCCCGCTTGCACTGGGACTACATTGCATATGACATGATCCGCATACCTTACAATACTGAACGCTATGGTGACTTGTTCAAATATCTTGAGCTCGGTTTTGTTATTAAGCCACTTCAGACTGTAGCGTCTAGGATGCTTGGTCTTCTTTAGTCCTAGCTTGTCAACCAAATACTTGCTTGCAACATTATTACATGAACCGCAATGATGAGACTAAGTACCTTGACTCACTGATTTGGGCACTCTCCCGCGTAGTGGCCCTTTCCCTGACACTTAAAACAAGTAATTTCACGAGTTCTTAGATTTTGAATTTGAGACTCACATGGTTCTCGTCTGGTTGGCTTAGAGGTTTCCGCAACACTCTTCTTGAACTTAGACTCAAACTCTATAGACTTTCCTTTGTCCATGTTTCTCTGGGGCTGGGAAGTGCAAGTTGGCTTGCTCCTAGTGATTTGGGTTGTCTTTCTTTTGATATATTGCTCCGCTTGTGTGGCTAAGTGCAACAAATCCTCTAATTCACGATAAACTTGCCTCTCCACTTTCCTAGCAACCCTATCATGCAATCCGTCTAAGAACTGAGCCATTAGAGTCTCCTCTGAGTCCTCTACCTATTTGCTAAGCTTCTTGGGGGTGTATCTCGACCAATGAAGTCTTGATACCCTCTTGATAGCTCAAGTGATCCATTTGAGTCTTCACTTGTGGTAGTGACACTATAAAAGCTAGGTGAAAAGCTTCTAGTCCAGGAAAAAGTCTCGTCTCCAATGAGTACTCCACAAGAGTCATTTGCTCCATTCTTGATCATTGTGACAACAATGTCACCAAATCTATGTTCTTTGTCGTTGGAGGCTCCTAGGATCGTATCAATACAGGATCCAACACTCGAATTATATTATTAAAGTTTTGTAAAATAAATTGTATTGTTTAAATAGAATATCGGTAGAAAAAATGTTTATTGCCCAAGATGATTGCAAAAAGAATCCTCCTTTACAAAGCTTTTTGGGACTTTATTTATAAATAACAGAGATTTAAATGCTGCTAATTTATTCCATGATTCGCCTTAAATATGCTCTGGCATGGTGGGATAGAGAAGTATCCGAAAGGAGGAGGCATAGGCATGGACATATCAATACTTAGGAGGACATGATGTACCAACTAAGGAAAATATATGTTTCGTCCTATTACGATAGAGATATGCAGAAAAGGTTTTGAAAGTTAACTCAAGGAAGCATGTCGGTAGAGGAGTATTTTGAGGAATATGAGATGCTTAGAAAAAGATTAGGTCATGAGGACCATTCATACTCTTTTTCTCTTCTCCTCGGTTTTTCCCTTCTTCTCGGTTTAGTCAAGTGGTTTTCAGGGAACAGTTTTTAACGAGGTGCATTGAGTCTCATGCTCATCTTGCCATTTTTTGGGTCCGGTCTATCATCAACGGCCGTCTCCTTACGTCATTTGGCGTGGCCCATATCCCTTCTCTACCTTATTTTCAAATTTGAATATTTTTGTCTTTATGTTGCATGGTCCGCGTGATGTTTACCGAGGCATGTCTACCTTGTTCATGTGTTCCTCGACAACAATACCAATCGACAAGGGGTTGAGCAAGAAAGAAATGAAGAAATTCACATGGAGCAAGCGAGGCGACAAGAAGAAAATAGAAGGGAGTTGCCGAGAGAACTTCCACGGAGACCGAGAGTCATCAGGGCTGAGGAATACTATAGTGGCTATTCTCGTAGCAAGCATAGAAGGCCAAGACATGGTGGAGACGAGAGGATACATCAGCAAGATAGCTTTGGGAGTCTCAAACTTTGTATTCCACAGTTCCAAGAGAAGAGTGATACCGATGCTTATTTGGAGTGGGAGAAGAAGATCAAAATGGTCTTTCATTGTCAGTTTTATAGTGAAGCTAATAAGGTGAAGGTTGCAGCTATTAAGTTCTGTGATTATGCTTTGAGTTGGTGGGATCAGTTCATGACATCGAGGAGAAGAAACCAAGAGTATCTTGTTTATACTAGGACCGAGATGAAAGCTATTATGCGGAAGAGGTTTGTGCCGAGTTACTATTATCGTGAGTTGCATAATCAACTTAGGATTTCTATCAGGAGTTGGAAGCTTTGATGATCAAGGCTGATCTACGTGAAGACCGTGAAGCTACGATGTCGATGTTTCTTTGTGGGTTGCAACGAGAGATTCAAGACAGGTTGGAGATGCAGTATCATGTGGATATTAAGGAGATGTTACACCAAGCTATTCTTATAGAGCAACAACTCAAAAGGAGAGGCTCTACATGACCAAGTTATGGAGTTGGGAGTAATAACTACTCAAGAAGAAACTATTCAAGAGAAGAAAAGCCGAGGGAACAAGGAGATAGCAACCACTCTAACACTACGAGATTGGAAGCTAAAACTTTTGTGGCAAGGCAAGGAGATAAAGGTAAGTTTGAGGCAAGGACAAGTAGCATCAAGTGTTACAAATGTCAAGGCATAGAGCATTATGCGAATGAGTGCACCAATAAGTGTATCATGGTGCTAAAAGAGGATGGCGAGTACGAGTCCGAAGATGAGCCAATCGATCATAAGCCAATCGATCAGGGGAACTTTCTTGTAGCCATAAGGACGTTGAGCATTCAAACTAAGACCGAAGAAGAAGCACAAAAGGATAACTTGTTCCACACGCGATGTCTTGTTAATGGCAAAGTGTGTAGTCTCATCATTGATGGTGGAAGCTGTACCACTGTAGCAAGTGATGTCATGGTTAAGAAGCTGGGATTGGAAGTCAAGAAGTATCCTAAGCCGTATGATCTCCAATGGATCATGAACAAGGCGATATGAAGGATAAGCATCAAGTAGAAGTGTCGATCGTCATTGGAAGATATGAAGATGAAGTCTTGTGTGATGTGCTGCCAATGGAAGCTGGTCATATCCTTCTTGGAAGACCATGGCAATCTGATCGTAGAGTCATGCATGATGGATTCACCAACCGCACACCTTTGAGTTCAAAGGCCGAATACCACCCTTGTTCCATTGTCTCTTCACGAGGTATATCTTGATCAACTACAAATGAAAGGAAAACGTGGGAAAGAGAAGAAGACTAGTCTCTTTGCTATGGCTGGAAATGATCTATTTGATCCTAAGTTATTGGTTGCTTCGAATAAAATGTTGTGTGCCACTAACCTTGCACCGGTGCCACCGAGTAATCTTAAAAATATTTTCTAGGATGTGTCTAAGGACAAAGGAAAAACACCACAAGGGATACATCATCATAGAATAGAGCCACACTATAATGAAAGAAATGACTATATCAATGAAAGTGGAGTGCAAAATGCTACTAAAATCTTCAAGGAAAAGCAAGCCGAGCCAAGTGCCAAGTACTTTGTTTATGTTGGCGAGAAGACTCTTTATGTCTTAAAAGTCATGGACGAGAACAACACTGGAGCAAGCATACAAGTTTAAACCATGAACATTTCGGACTTACTAGGATTTCTTAAAACCTTTAAAATAGTTTCTAATGGCTTTAAATCGATGAGAGTACAACTTGTTCCTGTTATTGACTTCCTATCATCTAACATGGATTTGGTTACACTTTAGGTCCAAAAGGTTTCCCAAAAACCGGAAGGACAAACTATCTCCAAGAGGCGACAGACCATTTCAAATCACCGATAAGATCAACGAAAATGTCTACAAATTGGCATTACCCGGTACGTATCAAATTTCTACTACCTTCAACGGTGTTGACTTGATCCCTTTTGATGCAGATGATGGCTCTGTTTTGAGGACAAAACCTTCACAAGAGGGAGGGGATGATAGGCAACCGAGAGTAGACACCATGGACGCACCCGCACCCGCGACCACTGAAGCACCCTTAGGACTCATGGTGCCTATCTTAGCACCAAGGAACATCACACACATGCATGCAAGGTCACTTAGGAGAGGATATAATCACTTTATCCAAGAGCTTATGATCACTCACCAAGCATTTAATGACCCGGAAGGAGAACCCACCGTCTACCGCACCGCCTACTGCACCGCCTACCACACCATGCACCCCACCAACGACTCCACGGCTTGTACCAACCCTTGGGAAAAAGTCAAGAGTGTCTTCACTATTTCCTTTGAGTGAAGGCACTGCCAAAGACATCAAAAGTCTCGTACTCTTTTCCTTTTTCGGGTTTGTCCCATTGGGTTTACCGGAAAAAGGTTTTTAATGAGGCGATGACGTTTTAGTGCATCAAGGGACTTAGGGATTTTTCTAAGGCTTGTAACTTTTTTGACAAGCCATTAAAACCCTAAAGCACTTGATCCTATCTTCTAGAGGACCCCAGCTTTAGTTTTCTATTATTAACGCTATTTACCTTTCCGTTAAGTTGCTTTCTGTTTATGTATTTTTCCATTTCTTTTTGTGACAAGCGGCTAATGACTTGTGTAATGCCGCTAGGTTACACCTTGTATCTGCTCTCTCTCGCCTATTTAAACGTGCTCCTCACTCTGAAATAAAGTTACACTCCCTTGAAATTAAAACCTTAAAGTCTCTCTTGTAAATCTTCTATTGAGCCAAAGCTCTAGAGATTTCTCTTCTCTTGTTCTTCGAGCCGGGCTCAGAACTTGGAAGATTGGTTCATCTCAATCTAGTTCATAGATAGAGTGGTTGCATTCAATTCATCCTATATTCCCGTGTTCTTAGGAAGATCTAGCTAGAAGCATATTTGCTATGGTCTTCCTTACCGCCTCGCTCCCTCTTTTAGGTCCGTTCACGGTTGAAGCATATTCCCATGAGCCTCCACCATCCTATCTTGATAGTTCCTCATCCTTGGAACCTATCAGGTAGGCTTGGTCGTCCTCCCACTCACTGTACTGTACTTACTCGGATCAGCAATATTTTCTTGTAATGATTAAATCTTCCATTCAAGACGACTTTCAATAGCATCAATAAAATGACCCAAGTTAATGATCCTTGTGTTGTAATCTTGGATGTCTTCTTTTTTCTGTTGCAAGTCAAGATTGATTTTCTGTACCTCCTCTTCTATCTTTAGAGCTCCCTCATTGATAGATTGAAATTTATCACCAAGTTCTATCTCCATCTCGTCAAGCTTATCACAAAATAATTTGTGGTATTTTTCTTGTGCTTCCATGAGCTGTTGCAAAGCTTTCTCGAGCTTATTATCTAGGTGAAAATTTTGTGGCATAGGAGCCACATGAGCATCAAACGAACAGTCTTCCAGCTCGAGCGAGTTCATTAATTTCTCAAATTCCGAAATAATCTTCCACGCTCCTTTGTCCCTGCGTTAATTTGCGGAAACATTTTTGCAAGTCGCGATGAAAATGTTCAGGGACATACCTTAACCTCATGAGGCATTTCATGTCAGTCCAAGTTGTTACAGCTCCAAAACGAAGTCGTCTTCGTTCGGCCACTGTTCTGTCCCACCATGCTAGGGCGTTTCCCGTGAGTTGAGCCGCGGCTAATGCCATTTTTTTGTGCTCTCGGTATCGATAGCATTTGAAGATGTACTCAAGTCTTCTTTCCCAATCCAAGTAAGCTTTGGGGTCTGTTTTCCTGCAAAAGAAGGTGGAGTTAGTTTAATATCATG
>VBRH01002014.1:0-10150 GCA_014578085.1 Cardamine resedifolia
AATCTTGACGAGTGCGACTACAGAGAAGACGAGGAGGAGGGGGAGGAAGCTGGAGATGCGGTGGACAAGAGCGATATGGCGATGTACGATTACGAGGGACCTGAGTCTCCGAAACAGAGCTTGGATTGAAAATCTGGCTTTCTGTTTTTCTATATTCAAGCCGAGCATAATTTTCTAGATATGATCTTTTGTTGATTACTTATCCTGACTATATGTTGCTTTCTGAAGTTTCCAGACTGGTTATTATGTATGTGGTGAGAAATAATTTAAAGCTGAGGAAGAAGTTGGGACTTACATCCAAATCTGGAGGACCAATCTTCATGATACCATCAACAAAGTCCTGAGATTCGATATCGGAGTAAAGTTTTTGAGTATCATCAAGTTCTTGTTATCCTGAAAGAGAATAACACGTTAAAAAAAAAAAACTATTGTGTTGATTAAAATCATGTTGTTTTGATGAAAACAACAAAAAAACCATGTGGTTTTGATGAAAACAACAAAAAAATCATGTTGTTTTACCTGGAAAAAAAATTATGTAGTTTATTCCTAAAACGACGCCATTTTGTTTCCGTTAGTTTTTTTAACGTCATTGGACGGCGCCACGTCGACGATATGACCAGGGGTTATATTGTGGGTGACTTTTGAGGTGGATGGATTGACTTGCACAGTTTTAAGGTGAATGTCAAACTTGCAAATTTTAATAAATTGGATGGTTTTTTTTGAAGAAAACCCTATTTTAAAATTTTAACTCTTTTCGTTAACAACCATTAAAGCTATCAAAAAATAAAAATATATTTACATTTACGTGTAAATATTATTTATATATAACTTGATCGTCCACGTAAGAATGAAACATGTCTCAAAATTTTAAATAAAAAAAATCGTGATTTATGTCAATTGGATTAAATTTTGACATGTGCTAAACAATATTATTCTCCTATTTCCATTTAAATTAGGTTTCATTTTTATTATTTATATATTTCTCAGATTTTATTTTCTCACGAAATTTAATTCTATTCCCATTTGAATTTAATTTAATTTTTAGTTTTTTCGTCATATTTGACTTTTTAAATCCCCATAGTTAGTGTAAAAGAATTCTCATTTCTTTGCATTCTTCTTTTTATTCTCTGTATCATAAATATCAAGAAAATAAAGAATGTCGGAGTTCAAATAATAGCCATATAACATTAGATGAATTGGATGACAAACATGTTTGCCACTAATCTGCAATGCGACTTACTGATAAACCCATGTCAAATATTTAGATACAATCATTTAACAAGATTTAAATTAATAAAATATTTAAATTTTTTTTATTTTACAAAATTAAAATAAAGTGAAATTTTATATTTTTAAATTTCTGTTTCATATTTTTAAATATGTTAACGATTTAGTGAAGAAGTAATAATTTCTCCGAAGTAAATAAATAAAAAATGAAACTAATACAAGAATGCCAAAATAAGAAATCTATACTAGTAATCGAGAGAGAGGGGCAACAATTTGGCGGAGCCATTTAAGCCGTTTTCGTTTATTTACGGCTTATGCCATTGTATTTATGTGTTAACAAAAAATCTAAGAAAAACATAAAAGAACAATTTGGACAATGGCATAAGCCGTAAATAAACGAAAACGGCTTAAATGNAATTCTTTTTCATCTTTAAAATTTGGTATTGTATTTTTATTCTATGTTCTTAAATTATCTTTTACAATTATCAGTTGCTTTGTTGTAATAATTAAGGATCATACATACTCTAACTCCCGTGATCACAAAGGATTCTCATAATCAATGAACTTAACTTTTTTACATTCATTAAAAATATGTGCATTCTCACAAAAGGAATATCGAACATGTTAATGGGTTTTGGTAATAATGCTCTTTTTAATGGTGTCTCATGTGTTTTGGTTATCCTAAAAGAACTAGGGATGATCATTATGCACAATCACAGTGAAACACATACCAACTGATGCATACATAGTCTTCCAATCATCGGATGAATCAAACTTAACTTAACTCTCGATTTTCTTTGGTCTTCTTTAAATGCCTCCTATTTTTTTCTTCTTCTCTATTTTTTTTAAATGAAATTGATAATGTATACTTAGGAGTTAGGACGAAAATAGCTTCTATACCAAGAAAAAAGTGGATACTTATGTTCATAAACACTGTAAATATTCTTAACATTCCACATATCTAATCCAAATGAAAGATCAATTATGGCGGTACGTATACTTCATAGTTTTTGCACATGAATGCATATAATAATGAAAATACAAAAATGCATGAATATCCTAAGAGCCACATCACTAATATATTCATAAATACGTTTATTTTTCTTATTAGTTACCTAATTCACTCTGTTTTTGATAAGATTCGCTGACTTATAACCGATAGCAACTATATGAATGATTAAAATTCAATAACTAACGTATTAAAACTTCCTTAAAATAATGAGTCGAAAAATCAATAATATAACAAAAATGCCATTTATTCTTCTTAATTTGGGTAACTGTATTAAAAGCTGTTTTTGTATATCTCTCTCTCTTTCGCTGCCATCACACGCAGAAAATGGCTCACCTCTTCAGAGAGCTGTCGTTGTCTCACTCTAAGAGAGAGACTACGCCGCCGCCGTCACAATCGGCGACTTCACGGTCCTTTTCAATGTCCTCCGTTAAACCTTCCGATCTACCTCAATCTCCAATAGGACAACTCGCTGTTCAACTTTCCGATTCCGATCTCCGTTTCACTGCTTACGAGATCTTCGTCGCTTCATGCCGTAGCGCCACCGGAAAACCTCTTTCATCAGCTGTTTCAATCGCTGTTTCTAATCCTGATTCTCCTAATGGCTCTCCTGCTTCTCCGGCGATTCAGCGTTCCTTGACCTCAACCGCCGCAAGTAAGATGAAGAAAGCTTTGGGTATGAGGTCGTCTTCTTCGCTTTCACCTGGATCTAATAAGAGTCCTGGTTCTGGTTCTGGTTCTGCTTCGGGTTCTAATGGTAAGTCTAAGCGTCCTACTACTGTCGGTGAGCTCATGCGGATCCAAATGAAAGTATCGGAGGCTGTTGATTCTCGTGTTCGTAGAGCTTTTCTTAGAATCGCTGCTAGTCAGGTTAGCTCAATTTTACAGTTGCATTATTCTTTTAACTGGATCTCTGTGATTCAAGTGAGCTCAATTTTGGTCAAATTCTTACTATACACCATTGATGATCTATATTTAGAATAAATCTTGTGCTTGATTTTAGTTGAATACGAGTTTAATTTCATGAGCTTGTGATAATTGATGCTAATGCCATTGACTTATAGATCTTGATTTGCTTAACTTGTGGATAAGAATGTGTTTGGTGACATTTGCGTCTTAGTAATAACTACTCGAGGTTTAATTGTTGATAAAGTTCTCGGCTTAGTGGTTTTTGTGTTTTATTTTTCAGGTTGGAAGGAAGATTGAGTCAGTGGTTCTTCCATTAGAATTGTTACAGCAGTTAAAGTCTTCTGATTTTACGGATCAGCAAGAGTATGATGCATGGTTGAAGAGATCATTGAAGGTTCTTGAAGCAGGTCTTTTGTTGCATCCTCGTGTACCGCTCGATAAGACGAATAGTTCTCAAAGATTGCGGCAGATAATTCATGGAGCTTTAGACCGACCTTTGGAGACTGGGAGGAACAATGAGCAAATGCAGAGTCTTCGATCAGCGGTCATGTCTCTTGCTACTAGATCTGATGGGTCTTTCTCTGACTCTTGTCATTGGGCTGATGGATCTCCGTTTAATCTCAGGCTTTATGAACTGCTTTTAGAAGCATGCTTTGATTCTAATGACGAGACATCTATGGTTGAGGAAGTTGACGAACTTATGGAACATATAAAGAAGACGTGGGTAATTCTTGGAATCAACCAAATGCTTCATAACCTCTGTTTTACGTGGCTTTTGTTTAGTCGCTATGTTGTAACTGGACAAGTTGAGATGGACCTACTTTATGCTTGTGATTCTCAACTGACAGAAGTTGCTAAAGATGCAAAGACAACAAAGGATCCGGAATACTCCCAAGTTTTAAGTGCTACACTAAGTGCTATATTAGGTTGGGCAGAGAAAAGGCTCCTCGCATACCATGATACTTTTGACCGGGGTAATGTTAATACCATGGAGGGAATTGTTTCTTTGGGTGTATCAGCAGCAAGGATATTAGTTGAAGATATATCTAACGAGTATCGTAGAAGGAGGAAAGGAGAAGTTGATGTAGCTCGTACCAGGATTGAGACATACATTAGGTCATCACTACGAACTGCTTTTGCTCAGGTAAGTATCTGCATTGTCTTGTATTTATTTCTCTTTACTTACCGCTGCTCCAGTAACTCTATGAACTTATTCCTTTACGTTGTGTCTTTCTGTAGAGAATGGAGAAAGCAGATTCTAGCCGGAGAGCATCTAGGAACCAGAAAAATCCTCTTCCTGTTCTTGCTATCCTTGCTAAGGACATTGGTGAGCTAGCTGTTCAGGAAAAGCGGATGTTTAGTCCAATATGGAAGAGATGGCATCCATTTGCTGCAGGGGTTGCTGTGGCTACCCTTCATGTCTGTTATGGAAATGAGATTAAACAGTTTATATCCGGGATATCTGAGTTGACACCTGATGCTGTCCAGATATTGAGAGCTGCAGATAAGCTAGAGAAGGATCTGGTGCAAATCGCAGTAGAGGATTCTGTTGACAGTGATGATGGTGGCAAAGCAATTATCCGTGAAATGCCTCCCTTCGAGGCTGAGACTGTTATTGCTAATTTGGTCAAAGACTGGATCAAGGCTAGAATTGACAGACTTAAGGAATGGGTTGATAGGAATTTGCAGCAAGAGGTTTGTAACTCTATCTTAAATTTTTGTCTTAGAATTTTTCATCTTCAACTTCTTCCATATTTGGATAACATAATCATTAAGTTTCGTTGTATGTGGGGTGATTAATCTTCAAATTTTTAACCGAGTTAACGGAAATTTTATTTTCAGGTTTGGAAACCAGTTGAGAACCAGGAAGGAGGATATGCAGTATCTGCTGCTGAAGTATTGCGGATTTCTGATGAAACGTTGGATGCGTTTTTCCAGCTTCCTATACCCATGCATCCTGCAGTATTACCTGATTTAATCGTAGGTTTAGACAAATATCTTCAGTATTATGTCTCAAAGGCAAAATCTGGCTGCGGTAAGTTTGCATATGATTCTGGATATATTTTTCTAATATGCTGGAACAACAAAGAAGCCTTAATTTCTCACATTTTACATATTATCTTATGATGGTGCTCAGGCTCTCGGACTACGTACATGCCAACAATGCCTGCACTCACCCGATGTACAACGGGATCAAAGTTCCAAGGTGTCTGGAAGAAGAAAGAAAAGACACCTACCTCTCAGAAGAAAGACTCTCAGGTTTCAGTTATGAACGGAGATAATTCCTTTGGGGTTACGCAGCTATGTGTCAGAATAAACAGCTTGCACAAAATCCGCAGTGAGCTCGAGGTTGTGGAAAAGAGAGTGATCACACATTTGAGGAACTGCGAGTCAGCACACACCGATGACTTCTCCAACGGCTTAGGAAAAAAGTTTGAGCTCACACCAGCGGCTTGCATCGAAGGCGTTCAACAGCTTTCTGAGTCTCTTGCTTACAAAGTCGTCTTCCATGACCTAAGCCACACATTATGGGACGGTTTATACATTGGTGACCTCTCGTCCTCAAGAATCGATCCTTTCCTCAAGGAGCTCGAAAAGAATTTGACAGTCATAGCAGAGACAGTTCATGAAAGAGTCCGTACACGCATCATCACCGATATTATGAGAGCCTCTTTCGATGGCTTCTTACTTGTCCTACTCGCTGGAGGACCATCTAGGTCTTTTACAAAACAAGATTCTCAGATAATGGAAGAAGATTTCAAATCTATGAAAGATATGTTCTGGGCAAACGGCGATGGTCTAGCCATGGACCTGATCGATAAATTCGCGACCACAGTCAGAGGCGTGCTTCCTCTGTTCAGTACAGACACGGATAGTTTAATAGAGAGGTTCAAAGGAACTACACTCGAAGCATACGGTTCTTCAGCTAAGTCAAGGCTTCCGTTGCCTCCAACTTCAGGCCAATGGAATGGCATGGAGCCAAACACGCTTTTACGCGTTTTATGTTACCGTAACGATGAATCTGCCACGAGGTTTCTCAAGAAGACATATAATCTGCCTAAGAAGCTCTAGTGTGGACTTCACACTACTGCAACGTTTAATAACCTCACAAGATGAAGAGTGTTGTTCCACTTGCAGGGAGCATCCGAGATTTGTATAGTGAGTTTCATTTTTTTGTTTTATGGTTTTTTTTTTTAATACATTTCATATACGTTTTTATTATATTCATTTATACCGTTTGTTGTTATTATTGTTTTTAAAGATTATACAAATAACTTATTCGATGTAGCTACCATTGTCTATTTCTTCACATGTGTTAGTTTTCTGCTGAATTATTGTTTGTTCCATTTTGTCATTTGCTTGGTCATGCCAATAACATACACTTGTATATATCTGTCTTTTTTTTGTGGTATTTGACGGAAGACAAAAGATGACATGTAAGCTAAAATGTTGTGAGAATATATATTTTAAACAAACAAAATTGGCAGAATTCATAAACATTACCAAAATTTGGCCTGTTTTATTTAAATGATGTGATTGTATAGATTAAACCTGGTGGTACTGGATCGCACACGAAGATTCAGCGGTTTGGGATTATTGCCATGTGGGAAATAAGTGGGAGTTATCTTATATGGATTAACAAAGATATATCAAGACGGGAAAGATAAGGAGTCGAACTCTACGACAGTTTGGGGGCGAAGCAATGCAACGCACAGCTCGAAGAACGAAGCAACGCGCAGCTCGAAGAACGAAGCAACGCGCAGTTCGAGGAAGGAAGTAAAGTGTTTAGAAAAAGCTCGAAGACGGCATAAAAAGGTCTAGTAATGACCCGGTTCAATTCAAAAGTCGAGATATTATGGCAATTAAAGGCGAAATCGAAACGGACACATTCAAGGAGAATCATAGAGTTAATTAGCCGCATGTAAATCCAAATCTTGTATAAATAGAAGGAGAAAGACCTCGATTTGGGGGATCTTTTTTCTAGGGAACTTTTGTAACAATACACAAAAATAATAGACGAATTTCTCTCCGATTTACTAATAAAAAGATTTTTTTTAGCAAAATATTTACAATATTTAGGGTGTTGAATCCAGTGTCAATAAAACTCTTTTTCTAAAAATTGACCGCTTAACCGATTAATCAACCGTCTAGTTGCTAGGCAGGTAGTATACCGATGTGATTAGTGTATAACTGGTTGCAGAAATCGGTTCTCTTATTAATCCCCGCCTAAACCGATGGATCTCCATCTAGCCAATATTTTTCCCATTTTTTCAAAAAAATATTGTGGTCAAATTTTCATTTTACACATTTTAATAAAAATATGGCACAATTACAAAAATCCAGTAACAAACCATCTATCTTTAATTGTTCTATACCTAATCTCTGATTTTGAACCCTAGTCAAAACCAAAATACAAAACGATACCAAAGTGTTGATGAGATCGAGACCAAATCAACCATATTTATCAATTGTATATTTATATTATATGTTCATAACATTAAATTTGTGAAGAAACACACCAAAAATTATTTTTTTTCTTAAACTAGTCCCTGGTTAAATCATGTATAATATCCAATTTTTTCGCTAGGCACTAGGCCCACCTTGAACGCCCGAATAGCGCTTAACGATATTTTAAACATTTGATTAAACCAATGACGTGGATAACACGTCGTAAGATCATCTTCAATGTTGCGCTACTATATATGTTTTTTAAACAGTGCATCACTACACACTTAAACAGTTTTTAATATACACATGAATTCACATTTTACTAGATTAATAACCCGTGCTACGCCCGAGTGCAATAACTTTTATTTTTATTTGTTATTTAATTAAAAATGAAATTATAATATTTTTGGTGGTGCTAGTGTGTAATGCATTGTTAATTTTTATTAGAGTGATTGAATTAATTAGTGTATATTAGTTGTTAATCCAATATATTAATTTTTGTCGGTGTTTTACGGCAAATTAAACGATTTAGGCGTGTAGATAACTTTAAGTGAAAATTATTGTAAAAACTTAAATACTGGAATAATTTAAAATCTATAATAAATGTTAATCTTGATACTAATATCTGCCTAATTTTAAAAAAGGTTAATTTTGATAATAATATCTGCAAATGTATAAGTCACACTAAATGTTATAATTAAACAAAGTTAGAAGATGATCCATGATTTGTAAGTTATATGTTTTTGTGTTTATACATGTGTTCCAACTAAACCATGAAGGACATCCAAAATTACCAAACTTCTCGCCATTTTTAGACACATAGTCAAAGTATGTTTTCTTCTCAGCTGTCCAAAGAAATTCGTGTTAGCGATCGAGTGTAATATTTTTTGAATTATAATTTTATTCTTTGTTTTTCTGTGTTAATTAAATTATAAATTTTGTTTGAGTTTTAGAGAAAAGTGTAATTGTTAGTAATACTCATTTAAAAAAAATTAATTGTGTAGGTAGAACATTAATATTATTTATATGTGGTTTCCGAAGGATGGCAACGTTAATGCAACATCTCTATCTTGATCCAACCTCACACTCGCGTCTCTCCTCCTCTCGTTTATCTCTTCAGATACAACCACCTCGAAAGATCCTCTCCTTGTACCCTATCTTGAAACGATGTCCTTTCTCTATTCCTGCAAAAGAGACTTTATACATTTTTAGTCAAAACTGTGGATCACAATAATTACACTTTCCATAAAAAAAAAAAGATCTATATATATATATAACATTTTCCATTTAAAAATTGCACTCCTTTATTTCGATTCGGGATTTCTCTGTTAATGTGTTTTCACCATTATCAAATCCTTATTTATCCCGATCAACATCACCACCAATGACATGAAATTTTCTTTGTGGTTATGCTACTTTGTCTGCGGTTAAATAGCTCAAACCTTTGTTTCCAAAAATCTCTTTGTTGTATACTGACTCTGCTCGTGGTGGAGAAGAGAAGGACAACGAAGTGTCAAGGGAAAAAATACTGGAGATGAATCAGCTTGGGTTGCAGAAAAGTTTCGTCCCAATATAGAATCACTTCAGAGCCATCAATAACTACTAATATTGATCCAATGCCGGGAAACGAAGAAAAAGCTTGATCGAATCAATGACATTTAGCATACAAACAAAACTCATCAAATACCTATATAGTATATTGCAACAAAGACGAATTGAACTCAGTTCCCTATGGCGGCATTTACTCAAAGCTGCATCCAAAAATAAGCTCATGCATACAATTAGAGCACAAAAGATAGCTCAAAATAAGATTATGTAAGTAATAGAGCTCCATAGAGAATGACAACGGTTTCCATCTGACAATGAATTATTTGTTATTTAACTTGTAGGCAAGATTGAAGAACAAATGTTACCAAAATTTAGTTTCTACTGAATTATATGCAAAATAGAGATGCTCAAACAAAAACTATACTCCTACATTAGTAATACATATATTGGTCAGGAAAAGTAAACCGACAAAATCATATATTTAAAAAAAAAAAAATCTGAAATGAGATGATTACCATTGTTGCCAATGATAATATATTTTCCATCTTCAGGGGTCACAAAGATGTGCAAGAGCTAGAGCAATTCATATATGTATAGTCTTCTCGGTGGTTTTCATTAGGCATAATAATTGGTATAGTACCTGAGAGAAGGGTGAGACATCAGGGACTTAAAAAGTACCAAACTTAACTGAGAACCAGAAGGTACTCACAGGTCCATGAATATTGTCTTGTAGCCTCCTCAATGTCCGCACACTACAATCCTTGGTCGGCTGCAATCAAAAAATGAAAATCATATAGAGTGGTTTTACAAATACAAACATTCAAATACATAGAGTGAAGTTGTCATCTTGAAGCTCTTGAATACATGTAGTCTCTATGAAATCTGCTACGTTTTCCTAATCACGGAAACAAATAATCATGGTACGTCAAGTGAGCAAAAAGTATATATGTAGTTTTTAATAACATTGGCTTTTGAATTGATTATTTGTTTCCGTGATTAGGAAAACGT
>VBRH01002014.1:14241-27555 GCA_014578085.1 Cardamine resedifolia
ATCCAAATGACTTTGGGAAAAATAAAATAAAGTTATGGGTTGTAAGCCCATCTCCCAAATCTCATATCTCAACTCCAACTCCAAAGTGGTTGGATTTCTCCTCTAAATTCCAAAGTGAGATATTTGACACTTAGTCAAAATTCAAAACTTGTAATTTTTTCTAAGCTTCTCACTTCGGACAACAATTTCTCATTCAAAATAAACTTCATTTTTGACATTCTTAAACACTATCATGTAGTGCTTGCGGCGACGATTCTATCGTGCCCAAGACCAGTCATTCCGGTGAACGTCTTCACCGGAAAGTCCACCGGAAAATGGCCGAAACCACTTTGTCATAAAACGAGTTCCAACAGAGTATTGACTATTGCTACACTCATGGTCAAGTACATGCAATATGTCTGCTATGGCATGATTTTGATGTGGTCTCTGTATGCAGCAGTTGGTATGTGTCTCACTATGATTGTGCATTCCTAGTTCTTTTAGAATAACCAAAACACATGAGACACCATTAAAATATCTTTATTATCAAAACCCATTGACATGTTCGATATTCCTTTTGTGAGAATGCACATACTTTTAATAAATGTAAAAAGGTTTAGCTCATTAATTATGAGAATCCTTTGTGATCGCGGAATTTAGAGTATTGACTATTGCTACACTCATAGTCAAGTACATGCAATATGTCTGCTCTGGCGTAGTTTTGATGCTGTCTGCGGAAAGGGAGCCCAAGGAAAGTTTATTCCCAAGGATATGTGAGTTCTCGTTCTTCAAACTATTTCTTTTGGACTTTGAAATTCTGATTGTTCTTACTTGAGGAGAAGCAAGGATTCAAGTCGGGGGGAGGGGGAGGGGGGAAACTATTTGCTTTTTTGTCTTATTAGGTACTAACACTTGTTGGAGTCAAGAGGAGAGCTTTGAAGTGGAATTAAAGCGTTACATTGCAAGAAAAGAAAAGAATGAAGACGAAGACCAATTGGTACGAATGTGTAACCGACGAAGAAAACCGATCGGTCAAGACTTGTAACCGATCAGTATGTGATTTACGAAACTTGATTTTTTTTTTTTTTCATTTTTAGGATTTCCCTTTATTGTATAAATATATAGTCTCGACCATAGAGCAGAGAGACCACATAAATACTCATAAACCATAGTTTAAGGTCTTGTTTTTAGTTTTATTATTTGAGGATTTTTCTCCAAACTCTTTTGTATTTCTTTGATATTTTATTATGATTTCTTCATCTATGTTTATCATGTCTTCGTTGTGCATGTGTGAGTAAATTTATCATTGGGTGTTGAGTATTCTAAGGGGATAATCATGTATACCTTTGCTAGGTTGATTGGAGATGACTCATATAGTTCTTCATCTTTGATTGTTCTTCATTTCTTTGTCTTATTTGGCCAATTAGGCTATGCCCTTAATCGATCTTATCGCGACACCAAAAGCGTTGTTAAATCGATGAATATATCCTTGATGGGCAAATAGTCATTAGCTAACGACAGTTGAAGCTATTTCACTTTGTGAACATACCGAAATAGGGTTTCATTGCATGAATAAATTTTTATTGACAATGAACGGTTTAGTTGTTAAGAGTTTTCATTGCATAGATAGTTATTACACGCGACATCGGGATAATTTTACATCCGTAATTTGAGTTCTAGAATGGTTCTTAATGCATTCCTATTCATTTTTGCATTCATTATCATGATTCCCTGAATGAATTATCACCATCTAATGATTTTATTGAATTTAAATAGTTTTCACACCGAGTTTCACATTAACTCCCTTGAATCTTACTTAGTTTAAAGCATCGTAAATTCATATTGTACTCTATTGGTACTTGTGGATTCGATCCAAATTATATTACTGAAAATGTTATTGTGCATTTGCGGTATTATTTTAGGGTAAAAGCTCTGGATAACAAATAACTAGAGATCCATGAAAATTTTCTTCAATTCCATTCAGTATTCTTCCACGTGGGTCGCCAGTGCCACTTTTAAATTTCTTCATCACTACTTCCTGATTCATCTTCTCATCTAACCTTCCAAGAGAAGCTCCACTCTTCGTCTAATTCACTGAGCTAGACGATCAAAGCCAACACAAGGTAATAGTGAAGATATTACTCTCTTTCAAAGGAGCTAGAAGCCCAATCGAATAATTTGCTAGGCTGTTCATCTTCTGGGAGATCCCATTGCCAGAGAAAAGTGAAAATTTGTAGAAGAATGAAGGATACATGCCTTTTATTAAGACCGATACCAAGTGATCCTCCAGTCGATCGAATATGAACATAAAGGCATAATTTAAAACGACCAAAAAAAAGAAACTAAACTAAATTCAAACAAAGTCGGAACTGTATAATCCGAATTGAACCAAAAATTATTTACCTACACATGTTCGGAAAATTATTCCAAATTAGATAGAAAAATGAACAAAAAATGAGTTTCTCTCTCTAAAAGATTTGAGAGGGAGAAGAAAGAGAATCTTTTTTTTGTGCAAATTTAATTCTTATTTAATTTAGACGTCCAATTGACTTTAAGAAGTAAAATATTATATAGAAAAAATTGTTCACTTTCTATCAGTTAAGTAGAAAAGTAATAATAATATAAATAAATCATAATTTTTTTTTGATAACCTCTAAATATATTATAAATTTTTTAAAATAATTTGTTATTCATTACTCCCCTTATCCCATTTTATAAGATGTTTATTTTAACCTCTATATTTACTTAGAAAAAGTTTACAAAGTCATAGAACAAGCTGTGACCTAAAAATACAGTAGGTAAGTAGTAAACTTGTGAAGTAACTAACTGTTGATGGCTTTTCTCAGCCAAAAAATCTGCAATTTGATTGCAATCTCGGGGTACCACCACGAAAGAAATGGTGGTGAACCAATTCGCTCAACTGCAAATATCAACGAGAGTTGGATTTAATGGTACTATTATAGTCTTGTTGTCCACAATCTCTTGTAAAACTTGACAATCTCCTTCAGTGATAACCTCGACACCATGCTGCTTGTAGTGCATGTAAAAGTGTTATTGCTTTGGCTTCCAGTGGAGTGGTAGCTTGTGTTAATTTGGTGCTTTCAGAGATATGATAGACTCGTTGGATATCTATGATGATCCACCATCAACAATGTTTCCTTGAGGTAGACGAAAACTACCATCGTAGTTCACTTTGAAAACACCATCTGGTGGGGATGTCCATCGGGTTGTACTAACAGACTGATGAGGGCGATGTGTGGTGGAACCTTGAGTAGGAAGATTATTTGCTATTAACCATTTTGTAACATCGTCGTGGGCTCTGTTAATTATTAATATAGGCTCTCGCGTTACCTGATTGCAAATTAAATCATTCTTTGATTTCCAAATTTTCCATCCAATCCAAAAAGGAGTGTTTCTTTTTTCTTCATTTGGTCATGTTTTATACACTTCTGTGAGTGTATTGATATTTTCTTCTAAGGAAGAAGACAGATGTTGGAGTCCAGTGACAAGGATATTGGACAATCGCCATGTCAGAGCCACATAAGGACATGTGAAGAGGAGATGATTAATAGATTCATCTCCTTGACCACAACGTTTACATGACACATCAATATGTATTCCTCGTCGTTGTAGTTTCGTGTCAGTACTTAGTGTCGAGGATAATGCCCTCCAATAAAAATGTTTTAGCTTTAGAGAAGTTGGTAATTTCCATAGCTTAGTTTTAAGTATAGGGCATCCTCTTGTATGTTGGTTTTGGTCTTGATGATCCGGTAAATGTGTAGTTAGCCAATATCCAAATTTAACCGAATATTTTATGTCCTTAGTATAATGCCAAATTAACTTGTCCTTCGTTGGATTTTGTTGTATAAAATTTTCGAACCAGATTAATATCCTCTGCATATAGGTAATGTTGTAGCTTTCCTTCATCCCACTGTTTTGTGCGAGTTTGGCACATGTCCTTGACTTGTATAGGCGGATGTTCATGTTGTTGTATTGCTGGTCGTGGAGGGTAGTCACTGTTGTCTCATGTTTTAAACCCAACTAATTCCTGAAAATGCACAAAACATTCAGTAGTATATAATGGAATCGAATCCACAAGGACTAATTGCACACTAGGAATTTATAAGTAATTTTTGTCATAATGATTGCAATGTAAGTAAATAAAAGCAAGTAAATAAATTGATGTAAACTAGATGAGCGTTGGGTGCAGAAATTCGCTTGTATCAATGATCGGTAAACTATCTAACTAGAGAGGGATTTTTTAAGGATTTCTTCTCAAACTCGAATCACTAATGTAAAGCTAGTCTAGTTCCCGCAGTACTAACTATCTAAACATAGATAAAATCATTGAACCTACTCGATCATCAGATCCCTTAGAACAAACCCTTAAATCTAATTGGTGGTTTACTCAAACATAGGTGAAATCATCAAAAATGAATTTAAAGATTGCATAAATATCAAAATAAATATAACAAGGTTTGGAAAGCACTTCTAGAAGAGTAAACGATTTCTTCTCCCACAGCTATGAAAACAAAAATCAAAAAGTGGTAAAAGAAACGTTACAAGGTGGAATTGCAGAAAATCGTGCAGCCCTATTTATATTAAATCCTAAGTCCTAGTGGCGGTTGAAAATGGAAATTTATGTCTCAGGGATTGACCGATCCTAACCTTAAAACGCTCCACTTCATTAATTCGACGCTCTGGTCGATACCGATTTGGATCGATCGATTTCCAACTCCTCTTGATTTGATTCTTGAAGTCTTTAAACATCCAATGCTGTTCCAAATCATCTTTTAACTCCAATGAAATCTAAGACCCGTAAAAAATCTATACAAAGACAAAAAGATATAAAAAGTAATCCTAGAATCGATAAAAACTCAATAAACCTATGGAATCAAATGTTAATGGTTGTACCGGTTCCAATTTGATAATGGATTCCTTTAAAGAGTAAGTCACAACCATATATAATAGATGTGCATCGATGTGATGGTTTGTTCCGACACTTTTCATCTCGTGTATGTGTATCTTGAAAATACCTACTTTTTAGAAGTCTTGATAATAATGATTTTGGTGTAGTGAGGATAAACCATGCTTGCTTTTCTAGGAGTGCATAATTGAACCTTTTGATGTTGCGGAAACCTAGACCACCTTCTGTCTTTGGGAAGTTCATTCTCTTCCAACACAACCAATGAAATTTTCCTTTTAGACTCATCAGATCCCAACAAAAATTGCGATAAGACTTAATCATTTTCGTGACAAGTTGACAAAGGAAATATAAAACAACTCATCGCATATGTGGGGAGTGATAAGGCTATCTATTTAAGAATCATTTATTTTCTGGCCTCAAATAGAAATTTTTGTTTCCAGTTCTTGGTCTTCTCCTTTACTCGTTTCACTAAATAGTTGAACATATCCCTTTTGCTTGCGGGTAAATTATTCATGAAGGCCCAAGTATTTACCGCATCCTCCAACACGAGTGATATTAATATATCTTCAAACCGTTGTCTTGTAAGCTTTTGTAACTTTAACGCCAAAAGTAATTGAGGATTTATTAAGATTCATGTGATGTTCTGAAATATCTTTGTTTTGCTTGAAAATATCGGCAAGTAATTCCGTGCATTAATTTTCTTGACAAAAGAAGAGTGAGTCATCGGCGAATAGCAAATGGCTTATTTGTGGTCCATTATTATTGATAGCTAAGCCTTTGAAGTTGTGTTTCTGTTCCTCTTGACAAATTTTTTGTGTTAACAATTCCGCGCCGAAAAGAAATAGATATGGTGATAATGGATCACCTTTTTGAATACCTCTTTGTGGATGAATGGTTCCATAAAGACTGCCATTGATGAGAACCGAATATGTTACTGATCAAATACAAGCCAATATCCATGATATTCAAGTAGTATTGAATCCAAGCTGAATCATATTCTTCTCTAAAAGGTTCCACTCAACATGATTGTAGGCTTTACTAATGTATGTTTTGATCATTATGTAGGTTTTGGCCTATCTCTTCCTTGACTTGAGCAAGTTGATAAGTTCATGTGCAACTAGAATATTATTTGTTATTTGTCTCCCTTGGAAAAATGTTGTTTGCTGCATTTAGAGGATTCTCGAAAGGATACTCTTAAGAACGGTGTGTTAAGATCTTGGTAATAACCTTGTAAGCTACGTTACAAAGGCTTATATGTGGATATTGCTCATGTGTTTTGGTTGAGTGATCTCTGGTATCAAACAAAGATACGTATCATTCAATGTTTGAAGCATGGAACCTGTTATAAAGTGTAACACCCGTGTCCCGGTAAACGGGAAAATTAATTGGCACCCGGTTATTTTTTGTTTAAATAGCGGGTTTTGTTTTTATCAAACCAATTAGAGTTGGGTGTTATTTGAGATTCCCAAAAGTTAAAGGTTGATTCGATTAGATGAGAAATTTGAGTTAGGTTTAATTGATCCATTTAAAAGTTGCAGGGCTAATTTAAAAAGATCAAAGAATTAGGGTCTGTTTGGCAATTTCAAAAATTGGAGGAAAGCCTAAGCGCTTTTTTTTAAACTCACGCTGCACACTCCTCTTACCTTCACGTCCTCATTGCAAACTACACCAAGAAGGAGCTTCACGACGAGTCAAGAGAGAAAGGAGGGTAGATTTCTGGTTGTGGTAAGAAGAGAATAAGGGAGTGCCGAGGGTGGTGGTGGGTTCGTTACGCCGAATCGTGGTCAACCTTTCTCTTTCGTCTCCGTGAGGTAAGGGCTCTCCTCCCTTCTCCGTTGTTGGCTGAGAGTGAGTGTTGAGTTGCTTCTGTTGGGTTTTGGGTTTGGTGTTGCGGTGATGGCGTGGTGAGCGTGATGGTGGTAAGCGTGATGGTTCGATTGTGGTGTGCGGTGTTGGATTGGTGGTGAAGCTGTGGCTGCGCGAGAAGATCACCAACGAGTTGCTGCTGGGAGTTGGTGAGTCGCGGTGGCGAGGAGCAAGCCACGAAGGGGGTTGGCTGGTGTCACTTGCACAGCGTGAAGAAGGAGGTAGGAGAAGAAGTTGGAGTTACGTAAAAGAGGGGGGAGAATTTTGTTCTCTTGTGATTATCAATTGATAGTGTAGTTGTGGTGTTGTTGATGAAGCGGTGATGGTAAAGCCATGGGGTGGCCCTGGGTGTTTTCAGAGTCAAAGAAGGGGGTCACGAAGAAGTTGTAGGGGTGTATGTAGAGTTTTGTCATGTAGTGTTTGGTGTAATGTTTTGTTAGGTGTTGACTTGGCTTTTAAAGGATAGTGGGGGAGGTGGCCAAATGAGTGGACCGTGAGTGGAAGAGTTAATAGAGGAATTAATAGTGTTAAAGAGTTATTTTTATTTAATTAACTTTTAATTATTTTAATTACTTTAATTATTCTAGGTTCCGTTCATGATTTTAAAGGGTTATTCATCCCGTGAGGTTCTAGGAAATTTCAGTATTTTGTCAGGAAAATTTTCGTACACGTTCCAGGTGAGTGCAGGACCATAGACTTAACTGAATAATTTTGATAATTGATGTGATTTCATGATTATAGGCCGTTTACGATCTCGGGTGGTCTAAATCGAGTGTTTCATGAGATATTTTATTTATTCGGTGTTTTCGTGATAATTTATATTAATTATCTTAATTATTTGTATGAATAGCTTGTAGATGGGAGGATCGCCTCACTAAGTATTTATCAAAATACTTATGCATCTCATTTTTATTTGATGCAGGAAAAGAAAAAGTGTGACCGTGGAATCAAGGCGAGGAAAAGGGGGTGATCTAGACTTGTTATTTTTATTAGTAATTTATGATTTACGGTTTATGCGGATTTAATTTTGAACCAGAAATTAATTATTGAATTAATTTTTGTGATACTTTAATTATTTTATTAGAATTTTCTATGAGTTGATGATTGATTTTTAATTATTATTATTTATAGGATTTTAATAATTATATGAAAAAAAAAATCGGTGCGGTTGTTTCATAAATAACTCACATATTTCCTTACATACCGCTTCTTTGATTTTTGGCCAAAAATTATTGTAAAAGGCACCACTCATTCCGTCAGGTCCAGGAGCTCTATCACCATCTATAGCGAATGCTGCTTCTTGTATTTCCATATCCGTAACATCTCTTGTAATCTCTGCATTCATATCCATCATAACATGGGGAAGGAAAATGGTTGAAATCATTGCCCCATCTGTAATGATCTTCACTTTGGTATAAAGTTTGAATATATTCAACTGCAACCTCTTCCACTTTATCTTCTCCAGTAACTTCAGCACATGTATCATCTTGGATATATACAATACGGTTTCGTGTTTTGTGGCTCTTTATACACCCATGAAAGAATTTTGTGATTATGTCCCCTTCCTTAAGCCACTTATTCCTAATTTTCTGCTTCTAGTAGACTTCTCTGCGCGCGGTAATAAACTTGACTTTGGCGTCTCTTGATTTCACGTATTTTGCCATAATCTGGTGTTGAACGACATAAGTCAACCTCTAAATTTCCCTTAAGATCTTTTATTTCTTCGGTCGAATTGTGAGTTTGACGTTTCTTCCACCTTGATATCTTAGATCGCATATGAGACAATTTGGAGGTAAGTGGTTATTGTTGAGTATTTATCCTCCATTCCTAACTCAAATTCTCAATGAAGCCTTCTGTTTATTTCAACCGCTTTTCATAACGAAACTGTCATGTTTTGATTGGAGTTGTTGTAAGGATGTCAACAATGATAGGTCTATGATCTTACTCTATAGGTTCAATGAATTTGCAGGTTGAGTGTGGATACAACGAAAACCATTATGTATTGGCCATGATCGGGTTCCTTTGATAAAGTTTCATCCCTCATTACGCTTTTTTGATCGGACAAATTGTATTTATTGTCGATTTTCTTTAACTCTACCATATCATAGATACCATTCATCGTATTGAAATCATAGACGGACGATACATCTCACGCGTGAACACCAATTTTCTCTGTGTCATTCTTGATTTGATTAAAATTATCCATCATAATCCATGGTTAAATTTTATTTGTAGTTGTTCTTTGTAAACGTTCCCATAATTCTGATTAGTATATATCTAGAGTAAGGATTACCATAGATGCATGAAAAATAGGAAGAAGAAATTTTATCATTAGTAAGAAAATCTACAAACCTTGCATCCTGATATAATATAGTGACATCGAGGAAAAATTTCCATAAGAAAGCCAATCCGCCACTAATACCGTGAGGCGATACAATATAGAAATTAGAGAACCTAAAGAAACAACTACATCAGAAAAATACTGTGTACATTTTTTTGTCTCTTTGAGAAAGATTGTGTTCTGAAGATACCAACGACTAATTTCCTTGTGTCATTGAACTGTAGGGATCTTTCCTATTCTCTGATAGTTCCAACTGGATGTTTTTATAGGTCGTGTGGCAGTACCGGCCCGCCACACCTCCATTCAAAGTATGCTTATAGTTATACTTGTGCTTGCGTCCGACGCAAGTCTTTTATGTTTGAATTAGAACCAAGATGTGGAGTGACTGGGCGAGTAATCTCGTTAATAACTTTTGCGTCATTCTTTTCAAGCACCATTAAGAGGCAACATCTTCTTTCTTCCACTTCAGAAGGTTTGACGATCGCAGTGTACGTTTGGTTAAGGTTACAAAGATCCTTGATAGAAATGATGTGTCCATCAACATAAATAAGTTTTGTTTTACCTTCTATAGGTGGAGGTGGTAATGCTAGGTGGCGGTGGTAACGCCAGGTTGTGAGATGAATCCATGAGTAGGTTGTTTGAACTGAATATTGCAAATGGCCAAGGATCGTGAATGTCGAGATGTTGGTTCCTTATTACCACTACACCTTGGTTCTTCAGAGCGTTAGGAGGTGGAGGTTGATGTGCGACATTGGGTTATTCTGGTGCAGAGCACTGTGTCATGGAAGACCGTGCAACAATCAATAATCTCCATGATTCTTGACTCAACCTTTTTCTTACAGACCATCTTCGACTGGCTTCGTCTTACCTAGGACTCATAAGAGGATCGGCTCCAGATCCTAACCAATTTGTACAGGGATGGCCTAATCCTTCTTCGTAGTCAGATCCTCGCTCAGCGGCAGACTCCCCGAACTCAACCAAGTTGGTATGCCTAACTCCAAAAGGTCTCTCTAACCTGAATCCTTCATGCCCCTCACTAAAGCACGTCACCCTGACCAAGTTAGAATGGCCCCGCATAAGCAAGGGAACAGTCACGTACCGTCCCAAGATAACAGTGTATGACATTCTCCCCCACTGATCAATGTGCATGTCCTCGTGCATGGGAAAAATTCTCTCGATCGTAGGTTTTGTAATTATGGGATAAATCTTACCCCCACTCCATATACTGAATCGGCACCTCGCCTTAGTCTTTGGGTAATTGGCTCGTCCCAAAGCGCTTACTCTTCGCCCCTCAGGCGATAGGGTTGGGTTCATCACTTAACACATCTCCCTTGACTTCTTACGTCAACAAACAAGGCTCCTCGCCTACCCGTCTCCATGACTACTAGCCACGGGCGTGGGGCGCAGATAATACACAATATTCTTGGCTCTAATACCACTTGTCACGGGTTTGATCCTCGTGATCAAACCGTGCGGCCTTAGACCTTTTTATGTCATGTAAAATGGTTAAGTAAACCATTAAGAAATAAAACCGAGAACACTAGAGAGAAAAGAGAACTCGGAACTAAAGAGAGAGAAGTAAGCAATGCTATTTTATTAAGAATTGATAGATTATTTGTTATGAGGGATCTCACCTCTATTTATACAAAACACCTCTAAAACGGACGGTGCCGATCAAAACAATCTAACAATAGAGATTGAAAACAAAAAGGAAACAAGGAAAATGCTATAAGGGTGGGGCGGATTTACCATGATTGGGTATCAATCTAATTGATTGAGGCGGATTACTAGGGATATTTCTTGAGGATTAATCCTTGCGAAATATCCTAGCGATCCTGAAAAACCAACTAGAATCTTACAACCATAAATCTGACCCACTAAGAAAATATAAAGCCCAAATGAGAAGAATAAGAAAAATACTAAGGAAAAGGAGAAACCTACAAAGCTTGACTTGGGTTAAATTGTTGGGCCAAAAATGGCCTGTGCATACTCCCCCAATATTCCGGAGATGTTCTCATCGACGCTTGTCCTTTCAGGTCTTTGGATGTCTTTGAATGCTGGTTTCCATTATTATGCATCGTGAACTCCTTGCTTTTGCCCATGTCCTCTGTGTATTGTAAGGTTGAAACTCGGTACATCTCGTCCCTCCTAGGTTTCATGTCAACTAGAAGAGTGTCAAGAAGTCTCATCGATCCCATCCGTGCCATCTTGTCTTCTTCCACCTTGGACTCTTGCTGTTTAATCAAATCGCACGAGGATCCCAACTTATAACAGTCCTTCGCTGAGTGCGGCCCTTTGCACATGTAGCACCCACTCTGGAGAATAAAGTCCTTCATTTTCTCCTCATACTCGTCTTTCCCCGAGCTCTTCTCGTGACCTTTGGAATATGTTGGTTTATAACAGTCTTTGGATGAACCATGTTCATCTCTTCTAGAGAAATCATGGTTCTCTTATTGCCATTTCCCTCCCCCACTAATGTTGTTTTCCCTTGCTCCCGTGAAAGTCTCATATTAACTTTGGTGGTGGAAATCAGAGAGCGATTCGGCTACCGTAATTGCTTCAACGATGGACCAAGTGCCTCTTCGCTGCAACTCTTGCTTAGCCCACATTTCCAATCCAACAATGAAATTAAACACAAAGTCTTCTCCAAACATACTTGGAATATGTAGCATAAGTCTTATGAACTCATTTACATAGTCTCGAATGTTACCTTTTTGATGAAGCTCTCTAAGCTTTTTGCGAGCTTTGTCAACCGTTCACCATGGATGAATGTTAACTCATGGATGATCCATTCACCATGGTTGTGGCTTCTCCATTGGCAACCGCCTGTTTGCACAATGCCAAGTCTTGTTGCATCATCTTGATGCTGGAACGAAGACCTTGGATCGCCTCCAACAACTTGTCATCAAATTGTATGAATTGAACTCTCATGTCGTCTATATCTTTCTTGAGTTTTTCCAATCTCGCCTAACGCCATGTTCCCAAGCTCAGACGTTAGGTGTTCCACCCGGTTGAGCCTCTCTTCAAGCGCTCAAACACCCACATTCAATGTCTCAAGCTCCTCTCGAACCTTGATCTTATCACGTTTTTGCATTGGTACCTCTGGGGCCAACGTGTTATCTATACCGTTGGATCCATCCCCATCATTGCTCTCGCCATTTCTCTTGATAGTTCTTCTTTCACTCGTTGGTCGAACTTGCTCTAATATCACTTGTCACATGATTTTCCCAGAAGACCGTGCGACAGTCGATAACTCCATGATTCTTAACTCAGCCTTTGTCTCATAAACCATCTTTGACCGGTTTCGTCATACCTAGGATTCATCAGGGGATCGACTCTAGATTTTGACCAGGTTGTTGAGGGGATTATTCTTTGTAGTTAGATCCTTGATCAACGACAGACTCCCTGAACTCAACCGAGTTGGTCTGCCTAAATCCAAAGGGTCTCTCCAACCTGAGTCTTGCACGTCTCTCACTGAAGCATGACACCCTGGCCCAGTCGAAATGATCTCATAGAAGCAACGCGATAGTCACGTACCATCCCAAGAAAATAGTGCGTGACAACTGTGACACATCATATTGTAGGGATTACATCTAAAGCAGAAAATTTGAAGCCTTTAATGGAAGAAGATTGTGACTCTATTATTCTCGAAACTAAATGTCCCTTAAAAAAGAGATTGCGATTAACAGGCCATCAAACATTGTTCCATGCAAACTCGTCATTTTCCCAATTTGATATGCTCAAATATAACCCCATGAGCCACTCTCCAAATTAAGAGATCGATTGCAGTACTTAGGGGTCGAATCCACAAAGACTCTAGAACCTCACGATAGACTTTTTCGTTTCAAATTCAGCTAAGCGATATGAATTAATTTAATAAAAGCAGTGCAAAATAAATAATAAAAATTGGTTGTGTAAACAAGTGGGGAAAGCGTCAAGTCTAGAGAATCTCTCGGGAAATAAAGTAATGAATATTAATCAATTAATTATGATCTAATTACGGACCAGTTCTATAACTCAAATCACGAAGATAAAATTAACTAACTATCGTTGCGAGAATTAACTATGTTTAAAACCTAAGAAACCAAATCTCTTTGTGAATCCTAAATCCTAAACAAGCATTGAGTGCATGTTCGATTTGTTCACAAATTATCTAATCTAAATTTCTTTGCAACTATCTAATTTGCTCACCCTAGGTTCC
>VBRH01002015.1:9954-23134 GCA_014578085.1 Cardamine resedifolia
ACGGCGGAGAATGGCTTGGTATTGTTTTGTATTGACGAAAATTGGTTCGCTCTCTGGAATGTTGTGAGGCAAAGGCATTTTAGAAGGAACCAATCCTCCAATTTGCACCTGCAAAGATTTCCATAACAACTACTTATCAAGAATCGTTAAGCGCATAATACGCTTCACAACGGCAAGATCCAACAGCAGCATTATCTTGAGATGAAATAAAAATTTTAGGTTTCCTTCCACGCGTGACCAAATTATACTATCATTCCTTTATTATATATAGAGAGAAAATTTAACCTCCCTCCGTGGTTTCTAACTTCCTTTTCTTAAAAAAAAAGAAAATTCCTAAAAACAGATGGATAATGTGAAGAAGAAAAAAAAGACACCTTTGTTTTCTTTTTCCTCTTTTCGATGTGAAAGAATACGTCGCCTTCATCTGCGCAATGGGATACGAGTCTTCCTGCGTATCTTAGTTGGATCCGTGCCGGGTCATAAATTCGGCGACGGTGAACACGTTCTTAAGAGTCCCGTGGCCATTCAATGGGCTCAGGGCTCAGCTCAGTCCTTCTGATTGATTATTCTATTGCGTTTGTTTAATGGGCCGATCTGTTTACTCCATTTTGATACGGTTTATATTATTCATTTTGAACATTGAATGTTGAATCTATAATATCACTTATTTCGGGCTCTTTTACTTTGTCAACCATAAGTGTTAGAAACTTACAACTTATAATGAATTGATGATAAGTAGAATAATTCGTATCACTTTCATACTATTCTAATTTTATATTTTATATGTAAAATAAAAATCTCCGAAAATCTAGAAACTAAATTGTGTATGCAAGAGGAAAAAAAGTAATACTCCAATAATTAATGTACACACAAAACTGTTCAAAGTCAAGAACCATTGTATCATTTCCCGGTGAGTTGTTTTCACTAGAAAACTTATTGCTCCTGTCTTATAATCATCTATGCTTTCGAATTCGGGTTTAATGTGTTAGTTATAGTTAAGACTTATATAAGAACAAGTGTCAAGAAGAAATTAATGAGTTTGAAATGTTGAGTGAAATTTTGTTCATTAAAAACAAATAATTAATATTGACTAGCATCAGCAGCAGTCTTGTTCAAAAGGACATGGAACTTTAAAAACAAAAAACAAAAATGAGTGCAAGTAGAAGGAGATGATACAAGAAACAAAATTTTGAAAATGGAACTAATTAATTTATATGCACTAAGCTTGGAACATACGAAGAGCAGACAAATGGGACACAATATATAGGAGAAGTAAATCCATATATGTCAGGTTTCTCGAGATTGAAAGTGAAACGCTCCGATCTTTTTTTTTTCAACAATAATATTCCTATAAATATTATTACTCCCAGCGGCGAAAACAATTAAACAATTCAACGATAAACAATTGAATTAAATAACAACCCTCCAGGTATGTCATCTCGATCCGTAGCCGTAATTCCACGAGCTTCATCTAATAGCTTTATCCTTTAATTTACATGCACCATTACGAATAAACGCAAATAGTATTTAATAAATACTGAAGAGGCGATCAACCCGTATACTAGATCAATTAAGGACATGTGACTACAAAAATTTTCCGGCATAATAATATTCTCGGGACTCGACAAGCAGCAACAACAACAATTTAATTAATTATTTTCATACCAAAATAATTAATTAAATTCAACGAATCAGCAATTAAACTATTTTCACAAAAAATAATTTAATTAAATCAATAAATTCAACGAATCACCAATTAAATTATTTTTGCAAAAAATAATTTAATTAAATCAACAAATTAAACGAATCACCAATTAAATTATTTTTCTCCAAAAATAATTTAATTAAATCAACAAATTCAACGATTCAACAATTAAATTATTTTTAACCAAAAATCATTAAATTAAATCAACAATCCACAATTTTATTAAAATTCAATAAATCAGCAATTAAATTATTTTTCATCAAAATAATTTAATTAAATCAACAATTCAACCATTTAATAAAACTCAAAAAGAATCAACAATTAAATTATTTTTCTCCAAAAATAATTTAATTAAATTGCAATTCAACAATCTAATAAAATTCCAAAGAATCAGCAATGTTCAAAAATAATTTAATTAAAACAACAATTCAACAATCTAATAAAATTCCAAAAAAAATCACGGCAGTTGAAACATAAATTCAACTATTTATTTACGGCAGTTGAATTAATCAATTTTTGGGATTTAATTATTATCCAATTTGATTTTTAACCCTACAACACATACGGAGAAAATCACGTAAATAAATCCCACGTAAAAATTATATCAGAAAACTCCGTAAGTCCAGTCCGACCACGATATTGCATTCATCTTATTCGCGCACAGAAAGGTTTACGATAAAAATCTGTAATTTTATGGAACTCCCCGGGATGAATTCCAACGCAACCTAACAATCAATAATAAAATATTATTAATTAACCACTTTACTAAATCACATAATTCATCTCCTTCTACAACTCCTCTGCAACTCACGGCCGCCTATCTCCACCACCATCAACTCCCTCACTCACCACCACCACCACCACCACCACCACCACCATCCTTTGCCCATCAACTCCATCTCCACTGACCCCAGCCTCCACGACTCACCACCAGGCTTCTCCAGCCGCCAACACGGAGCTCCCAACTCATCCACCGCCTCGCGCCTCCAACTTCTCCAGCCACCGCAACGAAACCCACCAACACAAGACAACAAACCATCACGGGATAAGGTTCTTACTAGTGAGATCACCTCCACGACGACCTGAGCTCACGACCGCAACCACAAGATCAAACGGCTCTACCCCTCCTCACTTGCCCTTCACGCTCAAGCTCTCTCTCCCTCCCTAACTCTCTCTAAGCCCACCTTACTCCGATCCGAAACCTCCTACTTGCTCTGGATCACAACTTGAACTCGAGAGGATGCAAACGTGAAGGATGGTGAGGCAAGATTTAATGAGATGAGTTTAGGTTTCTCATCAATTTCCAAAAATTGCACTTCAGGCCCTCCACTTTTGCAGCTTCCGAATTCGGCCCCCAAACTTCTCTTTTGATCAATTAAACCCAGCATGAAAAATTGATTTAATCAACACGGCCCTTAACTTTTAAATACTCTAATTAAACCCTAATTAATAGGAATACAGATGTTACAATTCTCCCGCACTAACATAGATTCGTCCCCGAATCTAACATTCCAGCGAACATCCACAGCATAGCACAACCGTTATTCTAACTCAGCATAGCACAACCGCTATTCCAACTCAGCATAGCACAACCGTTATTCCAACTCAGCATAGCACAACCGCTATTCCAACTTAGCATAACACAACCACTATTCCAACTCAGCATAGTCTCATGACCATAACGTTTACGGCATAGCCTTTCAGCTAATAACTCCACACTGCATTGTTTATACTTAGTTCAAATACTTCCGGAATCCTATACCACAAGACCCCACTTGATTTGAATAAACAACGCCTACCGGATCCCCGGAACAGCTCAGCGCAGTAAGAATGACAAACACTCGAAGTCCAGCGTGACCCGATCATCAAGAAATACGTCTACCGGATCCCCAGAACAGCTCAGCGCAGTAAGAATGACAAGCATCTCGGAGTCCAGTGTGACCCAATCAGCAAGAGCTACGCCTACCGGATCTCCGGAATAGCTCAGCGTAGTAAGAATGACAAGCATCTCGAAGTCCAGCGTGACACGATCAACAAGAACTACGCTTACTGGATCTCCGGAATAGCTCAGCGCAGTAAGAATGACAAACATCTTGGAGTCCAGCGTGACCCGATCAGCAAGATCCTAAGATCACATTTAACCCAATATAGCTTTCTAGCTATTACTCATCACTGCATATCCTTACGGCTATCAACAAAACACAACATTGTTTATATTCGGTTCAAATACTCCCGGAATCTGACACCACAAGACCCCACTTGGTTTGTATAAAATTGCGCCTACCGGATTCCCGGAATAGCTCAGCGCAATAAGAAAGATGAAGCATCTCGGAGTCCAGCGTGACCCGATGAGCTAAGTCCAGCAAGATCCTAAGATCTTAAGTGGCTTACCGAAACAGCATCAGGAATCACACAGAAACCCGACCGGTAAACACCACACAGCAATGAGATTCCCCATCAAACAGCATTAGGACAAGTCTTAATCAACCAAACCAAGTATAAGGATCAACACGGCACGATCCTCACAACCAAACCAAGTATAAACAATCACAACCAGCACAACATATTCAATAAAAACTCCGCTTTATTATTGAATAAAAAGGTAAAACCGTACATCGTTATAATCTCCAGCAAAACTAAACGAGTACAACAGCTTAAACAGCGAGAAAAATACAACAACTCCGCAAAACAACACTGTGACTCCAGCTAAGTCTCCAGCTTTCCGAACCACTTGAGAAACTTCCGCTTCATCTTCGCTTTCGATTCCCAAGTCTCCTGAACCGCTCCACTGCAGTCTCACAAGATCTTCATCTCATGAACTTTCTTCCTCCTAATCAGCCTGACCCCACGGTCAAGTACCCACAGAGGCCTCGTCTCTACAACCATACTCGGCAGAAGATCAGATGGAATCTCAGCCATCACCTGATCATCCTTATGCAGGCACTTCTTCAGCTTCGAAACATGGAACACCTTATGAAATGTCTGCATCTCCTCGGGCAACTCCAGCCTATATGCAACCGGCTCAATACGCTCAAACACCCTAACAGGACCCCTATACAGAGGACTCATCTTAGTCTCAGGAATAGACCTGTTCGGGCTTCTCAGCATGGCCATCTTGAGATACACTATATCTCCAACAGCAAACTCTAACTCCTTTCTACACTTGTCAGCGTAGCTATTATCCATATCTTGTGCCTCATTCATGTTCAGCTTAACAACACGGATCTTCTCTGTAGTCTCCTGCACAAAATTGGCCCCAAGCAAACTCTTCTCCCCCACTTGAGTCCAGCACATCGGTGTCCTGCATGGCATACCATAGAGAGCCTCAAATGGTGTCATTCCGATACTAGCCAGGTAACTATTGTTGCACGCAAACTCCGTCAAACTCAAGTGGTCGAACCAATGTCCGCCTCAATACAGCACACACATCCTCAACCAATCCTCTAATGTCTGAATGGTGCGCTCCGACTGCCCATCCATTTACGGATGATAAGCTATACTCATGTGTACCTTAGTGTCCATCTCCCTCTGGAAACCACTCCAAAACATCGATGAAAACTTCGGATTCCGATCTGACACTATACTCACTGGTACCCCATGCAGCTTCACAATCTCGCTGACATATCTCCTAGCCAAGACCTCAGCTCCATCGGTCTTTTTGATAGCAAGGAAATGTGCCAACTTGGTCAACATATCGACGATCCATGGTGATTATGTCTCACTTCCACTCTGGAGTGGGCAAACTCCTCAGCAAACCGCTTGGAACCTGATGCTCAGCCTTCACCAACTGGTAGGTATCACACCCGAAAACCCAGCTGGCAACATCCTTCATTATCACTTCCCACTGATAATACCGTTTGAGATCACGGAACATCTTGGTAGCTCCTAGATGAATCGAGAACCGACTCTTGTGTGTTTCCCTAAGAATTTCCTGCCTACGCAAGTCATCCTTCGGTACACACTCCCTATCCTGCAGTAACATGGTCTTATTTCTGGAAACCTCATACTCCGACTTCTCCGCTCTAGTTGCCGCAACCAACTCCGCATCTAACTCCTGTGCAACCCGCACTCTGCTTAGAATATCAGCCTAATAGGCCACCACCAAACCCAGCGGCTCAGACTCCTCGGATACAGCACACAACCGCAAGGCACTCACCATGCCCACTATAATTCTGTATCTCTCTCTGTATCCGAGATCACTCGCCTCCGGCTCAAGGCATCAGCCACAAGATTAGCTTTACCGGGATGATAAGCTATCTACAGATCGTAATCTGCAACCAACTTCATTCAACACTTGTGCCTCAGGTTCAGCCCGGCTGAGTAAAGATGTATTTCAGACTTTTGTAATCCGTAAACACCTGAAATTTCCCACCTTACAGATATGATCTCAAAATCTTCAGCGCAAACACTACCGTTACCATCTCCAAGTCGTGGGTAGGATAGTTGCACTCATGCTTCCTTAACTTCCGTGAAACATAGGCAATCACCCTCCCCTGCTGCATAAGCACACATCCGAATCCCAGCATGGATGCGTCAGTGTACACAACATACGACTCATCTGGCTCTGGTAGAGCTAACACCGGCGTGCTAACTAACAGCTCATTGAGCTTCGAAAAGCTCCCCTCACACTGCGGTGACCACACAAAAGGAACATCCTTCCCGATAAGTTTAGTCATAGATTGAGCCATGCTGGCAAAACCTTTGACAAACCTTCGGTAATAATCAGCCAGCCCAAGGAAGCTCCTAAACTCCATCGCATTCCTCGGTCTCGGCCACTATTCTATAGCCTGAATCTTCTTTGGGTTCACAACCACTCCGCTCTCTGAGACAACATGACCCAGAAAACCCATCTCCCGCTACCAGAAACTGCACTTGCTCAACTTAGCAACAGCTGCTGCTCCCGCAGCTTTTCCAAAACTCTCTTAAAACTCCCGAACAACTTCAATGTCCTGAAACGCCGACTCCCCGACCTCACCGGACATCGATATGGTCGCTAGGTATGCCTTACAACCCTGCTCAATCAGCCCCCTGACCTTAATAGCCGAAACCTTTATGCTTTTGGAAACTGGTCCCACCCCCTCGTAAACCAACCTCCTGACTACTCGTTCGAAAACGACTCGGCCTCTATGACAATCGAGATGAGCTTTGAATTTTCCCAGCCAGTCCATGCCCAAAATGACTACATATAACTCCTCCAGACATACAATCAAGTCAGCCGGCATCAACTCTCCAGCAATGAGAATGTTAATGCCCTCTGTACAACCTCGAGTCTCCAACAACCGACCCCTAACGAATCTCACGACTCCCGAATGATCACCAGGTAGCTCCTGGATCCCATTCTTAAACACCCAGCTCGGTGTAACAAATCTGTGAGATGCTCAGGAGTCGAACAACACATGAGACTCGACCCCCGCTATGCTTAAGATCCCTACGGAACAATAAGCTAAGACTACAAGACACAACATTAGCTCCTTATGGCGCCATCAGAGCAGGAGGCGGTACCATAGCCGGTAACCGCTCCAAAAGTTGGGGAGCTACTCTATATGCCGGCACAACGTTGCCAGCAGCAAAACCAGCATGATCATCCCCCGACAGGGTGCTCAACTCCCACCTGCTCCACCGTGACACTCTGCGCCACGCTCCCTCAACAACAACACCCCAAACAACAAAAGTCTTACCAACAACACAACAAAAAAAGTCTTACTATGGAACTGTTATCGGACAGAATATGACATACCCAACACCCAAAACAACAATAACAAAGCAACGCAACAAAAAATCTAGCAGCCCTAAAATCAATTCTGCTCTGATACCAAATTGAAACGCCCCGATCCGTTTTTTTTTTAACAACAATAATATTCCCAGAAATATTATTACTCCCAGCGGCGAAAACAATTAAACAATTCAGCGATAAACAATTGAATTATATAACAACCCTCCAGTATGTCATCTCGATCCGTAGCCGCAGTTCTACGAGCTTCATCTAACAGCTTTATCTTTTCATTTACCTGCGCCATTACGAATAGACGCAATCAATATTTAATAAATACTGAGGAGGCGATCAACCCGTCTACTAGATCAATTAAGGACATGTGACTACAAAACTTTTCCAGCATAATAAAATTCCCGGGATTCGACAAACAGCAACAACAACAATTTAATTAATTATTTTCATACCAAAATAATTTATTAAATTAAACGAACCAACAATTAAATTATTTTCATCAAAAATAATTTAATTAAATCAATAAATTCTACGAATCAGCAAACTAAATTATTTTTGCAAAAAATAATTTAATTAAATCAACAAATTAATTGAATCACCAATTAAATTATTTTCTCCAAAAATAATTTAATTAAATCAACAAATTCAACGATTCAACAATTAAGTTATTTTTCACCAAAAATAATTTAATTATATCAATAATCCACAATTTTATTAAAATTCAACGAATCAGCAATTAAATTATTTTTCACCAAAAATAATTTAATTAAACAACAATTTCAACCATATAATAAAATTCCAAAGAATCAGCACTTAAATTATTTTTCTCCAAAAATAATTTAATTAAATCAACAATTCAACAATCTAATAAAAATTCCAAAGAATCAGCAATTAAATTATTTTTCTCTAAAAATAGTTTAATTAAAACAACAATTCAACAATCTAATAAAATTCTAAAGAATCAGCAATTAAATTATTTTTCTCCAAAAATATTTTAATTAAAACAAAAATTCAACAATTTATTTACTGCAGTTGAATTCAGTAATTTTGGGATTTAATTATTATCCAATTTGATTTTAATCCTACAACACATACGGAAAAAATCATGGAAATAAATCCCACGCAAAAATTATACCGGAAAACTCCATAAGTCCAGTCCGACCACGGTACTGCACTCACTTTATTCGCGCATAGAAATTTTTGCGACAAAAATCTGTAATTTTCTGAAACTCTCCGGGATGAATTTCCAACGCAACGTAACAACTAATAATAAAATATTATTAAATAACATAATTCATCTCCTTCTACAACTCCTCTGTACTAACGGCCGCCTACCTCCACCACCATCAAGTCCCTCACTCACCACCACCACCACCACCACCATCCTTTGCCCATCAACTCCATCTCCACTGACCCTAGCCTCCACGCCACACCACCAGGTTTCTCCAGCCGCCAACACGGAGCTCCCAACTCAGCCACCACCTCGCGCCTCCAACTTCTCCAGCCACCACAACGAAACCCACCAACACAAGACAACAAACCATCACGGGATAAGGTTCTTACTGGTGAGATCACCTCCACGACGACCTGAGCTCACGACCGCAACCACAAGATCAAATGGCTCTACCCCTCTTCACTTGCCCTTGACGCCCAAGCTCTCTCTCCCTCCCTATCTCTCTAAACCCACCTTACTCCGATCCGAAACCTCCTACTTGCTCGGGATCGCAACTTGAACTCGAGAGGATGCAAACGTGAGGGATGGTGAGGCAAGATTTAACGAGATGAGTTTAGGTTTCTCATCAATTTCTGAAAACTGTACATCAGGCCCTCTACTTTTGCATCTTCCAAATTCGGATGATCCGTATGATTTCAACTTTCAAGACTTTTTCTCATTAGATCCATTTATATATTCTTTGCAATCTTAAAGAGAAATAAGAATATATATATATATATGAAGAGTGGAGAGCATAAATACACTTATATAGAAGATGAATGAGCAGCACTATATAAAAATTCAGCTAAAGAAAAATATAATTTCCCAAAACATCATCACAAAGCTTAAAATCGTGATTGCCCACGGGCCTGTCTGCGAGCCTGTTGGTTTAGGCGGAGAGGGTCTGAACAGGGTTTCGACGATCGCTGCAAGGCGGGCCAAATGTGTGCGGGCATGTTTACTTTGTATTCGGCGGCTATGCTCTTACTCATATATGGGCGAGACATTCTTTCGGTAAGATTTTTGTTGTACATCTGCTCTCTTATGGTTCAGATCTTATCTCGGCTTCGAACCGAATATCTTTTCTCTCTTGTACATCATTCGTCCAAATCCTACGCTATGTTGCAGGGCTGACCAAATGTGTGTGGGCATGCCCGTTTGACACCTCTATGTGTAACTTAAAATAGTTTGCTTAGATGAATGGGTAACTTGAAGATGGGTGAGATATGTTTTGTTATATATTTACTTCTACCGTGGTGGTTCTTATGTCATAAAGTTGGATAGACATGTAACATTAAAATGTTTGATCTTCTTTTGATTCTAAGATGAGTTGTGATTTACTTTCTTTGTTTTTTTTTTCTTTTGTAGAATCACAGTGTCTTAGAATTTGTGTTTAAAGTAGTTTTGTTTTATTAAACCATCTTAAGAACATAATTGCATCTATATTAGAGACTGCGTGTTAGGCCTGAGCTTAAAATCCGTGATCCGCAGATAACCGTGATCCGATCCAAAATCCGATCCGAAAAAACGAATATCCTGACCAAACAGATATGGATACGAATACTACATTGGCGGATCGGACGGATACGGATACGGATACGGATAAGACAATTTTTCAGACCAGAACCGGTTTTTTCACGGATATCCGCGGATATCCGGTTTTTTCACGGATATCCTAAATACGGATATCCTAAATAGGGATATCCGCAATTTACGGATCCGGATATGGATAGTATTTTCACTGATCATACGGATACGGATACGGATACAGATATCCTGAAATACCCCGGATATCCGCTCCATAACAGGGCTACTGCGTGTAGATAACAATTTAAAACACAACCATGTAGATACTAAGTAATACATAGAAGAGTACTTCTCAACAACTGTATAGTCGACTTTTGGTGAGAGAGTTCAAAGTTAATGCTATATAATATACACGTAAAGTCGTAAACAATATTTTAGATCAAGTTTCCAATTTATTATTTTTTATGTTATAGATATTTTTATTACTTCTTTTCTAATTATTGTTTATTATTTAACTTAATTTGAAAATATGAGTCTTATGTCTTTTTTGATAAAATAAGAAACTTTTACGATAATTTATTTGAATATGTGAATAGTTTTATTTTCTCACTGTGTTTAAAATTTGAATATATTAACAAATTCATAATTTTTTAATATGTAAGATAAGAAATTTAATGTTTTATAATATATTAATATTTACCTATAAATATAGATTTGACACGTGGCGATATCTGATGCTTAAACTGACACATGTCTCAGTCTCATTCATAAATGTTTTGACACGTGACGACTTTTAGTGAAATAGTTCAAGGATAATATTTTATAGGGTTTATATGGAATAAAGTACCTTTTAAAAAGTAATTATATTAAATGGTTATATACTATTTACTATCTCTGTCTCTCTTATCTCTATATCTCTCTATCTCTTTAACTATCTCTCTCTATCTCTCCTCTCACACTTCCTCACTCTTTTTTTTTTCTTTTCTCTTTTTTTTTTTTTTTCTCTATTCTTTTATTTTCTTTCATTACTATCTCACAAATAAAACATCAATTTTTTTAAAAATAACATAATATTTTTTAAAAAAATTTTGTGAATCTAACAAGATGCATTTTGTATAAACTTATAACCAAAATTTCTCATATACATCATCACCGTACACTAACTATGTATACTGTTTTCCGTACATTATTTATGTACACCCAAAAATCTTTATGTACACCATTTTATACACTGTTTTTGTACACCTTTATAACCACCATCTTGTTATAACCCAATCTAACAAGTACACTCACTTATATATACACATATACTGCTTCATTTGGTTCATCATTGATGAACATCGATATATGTGGTATATCATTACATACCACCATCATCTTACATCATTATATACATGTGTTAGCAAAAATCCCCTTCTCTTAGATTTGTTTACCGATTATACACCGACTAGCCTTTTACACCGACTCTTATTGTATACAGTCTCGTCTTGTACACCGACTAGTCGTATACACCGGCTCGTACCGACTAGCAGTGTACACCGACTCGTATCGTACACCGACTCGCCCTGTACACCACCCCACCTTGTACACTGCTCGTCTCGTACACCGACTCGCCTTGTACACCAACTCGTCTAATACACCAATTCTCTCGCATACATCGTCTCACTTCGACTATCATCTTTTGCATCGGATACATCAACTTAGTAACTTAATTTATAATATCATATCTTGTACATCATTTTACACACCAACCTCTTACTTCATCATATACACGTCATGTTCATGTGTACAATAAAGTTTTTTATGTGTACAGAGTTAATGTACGGGACAGTATACATAAATATTTTTGGATGTACAGAGTAAGTATACAGAGATGGTGTACATAAAATTTTTTTGTTATACATCAAATGCAAAATGGATCTTGTTAGATTCACAAAAAGATTTTAAAAATTAAAATTTTGTTTTAATTTTTTACATATTTTATTTGTGAGATAATGATAAAAGAAATATAAAAGAAGAGAAGAAATAAACAAAAAGTAAAAAAAAAACAAGAAGAAAGAGAAAACATATAGATTGGTAAGATAGAGGAGAGAAATAGAAAGAAGATAAATAGAAAGGAGAGAGAGATAGAGAGAGGAGAGATATAGAGAATATTCTTTTTACCAATTGTAAATAGTAAATGACCCATTTTTCAAAGAATAATTGGCTGTTTGGACAGTTTTTTAAAACATAATATGAGATATGGACACTTTACTATTCCAAATTAGTTAATTGGACAGTTTTAATTTTTTGCACTATTAACAAGACCCTATAACCTTCACAATCTAATTGTATTTACAGCAAATGCCATTAAATTTTTAAAGTTATATCTGCAAATTAAAAAGTCTTTTTTTTTATCTCTCTTCCTCATCTTCTTCCATCGATCTTTTTTTTGTTTCTCTTTTTAGTCAAACTCATCGATCTTTTATCTAATTGACTTTTTCCTCTCATATTTCTATATCAGAAGTAAAGAAAATGGATTTTGAATTACTAAATTAGGGTTTTATATTTTTTTGTTAATTAGAAAATTCACTTTTGTGAATTACTGAGATTTTGAAAAGATGTAAGTACAGTATATGGAAGAAGAACTCAGGTCAGAGGAAAATGAAACTGTTCGACGGGCATTGTCACTTCAAGACCCGAGGATTATCAGCAAAACTACTCAGCTCATCTCTTCCGTTGTATCTTCCGGCGTCTCTGCTTTCAAGTTTACGAATTTGGCATCTGTCAAAAATCGTGTTTCTAATTGAATCTGTTTTTTTTTAGTCTAGAAAGATTGGAATTAGATCGAAGAGATGGGAGCTAACTACCCTTCTGTTGTTCTCTGCTTTGGGATCCATCCATGATACGAATTAAAATATATAAACTTACAATTATTGGACCAATAATTGTAAGTTTATATATTTTAATTCGTATCATGGATGGATCCCAAAGCAGAGAACAACAGAAGGGTAGTTAGCTCCCATCTCTT
>VBRH01002017.1:11751-22148 GCA_014578085.1 Cardamine resedifolia
TTTTTTTAATTACACTTTATGATTTTAGTTTAAATTAAAGATGTAAAGATTAAGTGCTATATGTACGTACAAACTATCAAATACTATATTATGATCTTGAAATCCAAAGTCCAAACATCTTTATAAAAAAAAAAAAAACACTTATTATATTAATTAACTATGATAAATGATGAAATAAAATATAAATTAACAAATCAATAAACATAAGCATAACATAATAGGAAGTTTTAGCATCTTTCCACAGTACTAAAAATAAAAAGGAGATACATTAGGACTAATAACATATAAAGGATTTACGAAATAATATTGAAAACAATAAAACAAAATTTAAACAGAATAATAATAAACACCAATGACACTATTATTTTCAATAATATTAACCTATTTTTACCTGATTAACACCAATGAATAATATTAATATTAAACATTATTTTTTTCTAAACCCCAATGAATAATATTAACATTATTTTAACTATACTATGAAACATAACATATGGCATAAGTATAAACTACTATTGGATAATTATTTATTTATTTTTAATTTTTTTGGATTACTAGGAGGTTCTGGGCAATATCCTCAATCTAAAACCACATCATGTAATTCCAGGAATGCAGTAATCTTACTTACATAATTAATTTATTTCCAAAATACTCAAAATATAAACGGAAGCTTTAGCAAATTATTATGGTATTATGAATTAAGCGTATAATTCAAAAAGATAATATTTCAGCCAAAATAAAATATTATTAATGAATTCAAAATCCCTAAAATAAATCCTATAGAATTAAAAACATTATCATATCAGAAAAAAATAAACCGCCAAAACAAATTAGATCTCGGAAAGACTTTAAAATCATTTCACTCCAAAAATTTCTCTGTTATCATTATAAAAATCTTCAAAATTTCAAAATAATAATAAAAAAATGTTCGTAGTGAACTAACGACACAAACGAAAAATAAAAATAAAAAAACACAAAACACAATTAAAAGAAACTCCCATCAATATTTATAAATTAAAAAAAAAAACAACCCAATCAAATTTTTTTTAAAAACCTCCTAAGAAGATTGAAAACAGTTGAAAAAATAAAATAAAATATCAAATTACCACACACCTAAATTACGCCACAATAATCAATTACATTTAATTAACACAATAAGTGTGTGTCAAACCCTACAAATAATAAGAAACCAGCAACAAACCAACCCCACGACAAATACATATAAAAAAGAAACGAAATTCAATGTAAAGAAAGGGGTCAAAACAACCATAATCAATCGCCCATAATCAACCATAATCAACCATAACCAACCATAAACTGATATATTTGTATTTATCAATGTAAATACAAATATATGAATCAAGCATGATATTCACAAATTATGCATCGGACAATGGTTCGTCAACATGTATGTCATTTATAAAAGGGTTACTAATACTAGATCTCCAACTGAATAAATATAATTACTAACTTTCTCATTCCAAATTCAATGGATTTGCTAACATATATTATTATAGACCCACACACAGAAAAACATAAGACGGACAACTATATGTAGATTGATTAATTTATTTAACGAATGTTAAATACAAATAATAACTATATATTCATCATCTCTTTTCTATTTTATGCAGATTATAAGCCAATCAGAATGACCCCAAAAAACCATCTATATAGAAAAAACAACCAAAGAAGCAAAAGGATGCAACACCATCAAGATGTAGTCAGACACCCTTAAAAAAAGTACAATACAATAAAAATCTGATGTGCTTGCATTTTATAGGGATTAAATAACAGTAAAACTTCATAAATATATTGAAACAAACATACACGTTTCGATATATATCTACGATGGTCTAATAATTACTGATGCAGATTCCATGCCCACCCAAATGATTCCTTCATACAAGACTCTTAATAAATTAAAAGTTTGTTACTCATCTTCTCCGATTGTTGGACGACTACTACGTTTTTGGGAGGGGCCAAATGTTTGGAAACATGGGGAAATCATATGAATCATTTTTTTACTACTAAATGAGAAGGTATTATAACACATACCTTTTTGAAAATAACTTATCCACATAACGTTTAATAAATATTTTATTAGAATTTATAAAAAAGGTTATATTACTATTTCTTACTAATATAAACTTAAACTCATTTCCAACGATCAAGTAATACAATGTTTTATTCATCAAACACGCACAATTAAATACAAAATAATTCTAAAAGAAGGCACCGTCTATTCAATTATGGGATTCTTCGTCAACCCACAACCACAAAAATCAAAGAAACAAAATTGGCATCGTCCTTCTTTCTTTATACGCAAAACTAAACATATGAAAGGGTAAATGTACCAGCAACCAACAATATCTAGCAACAAAGAAAAATAACATCAAATTCATAACAAAACTGTATAAGTTCAACTATAAGAAGTTAATACAACTTATGTTTATAAGATATCTAAAATGTTCAAAGCTAATAAATTATCATTTGTCTTCCATCACAATCCATAATTGTATTATGTTTGAGAGATATTAATGCTCGAGATAAAGTGATTTGGTCTCGAAATAATAATATAATAACTATATTTAACTCTTCAATATCATTGATATTTTTTATTCAGTTTAAAACAACTATATCAAACCGAATAACTAAATGTTTTTCCGGAAAAAAATCTACCCGACATAAAATATATATATATATATATATATATTAAATCAATTTTTATGTCTACTCCGCGTGTAGCGCGGGACAACCCCTATTTATACAGTAAACCATTAACCAAGTAACTTCTACAGTGAACCAAAATTAACCTGATTTCAACCCGATTTTAACTAAACTATAAATCCCCAAATTTCATGAAATCGGGTCATTATAAGAAATCCCCCAACTCATAGATCCTCAAATCCCTAAATCAAAAATTCCTAAATTCGAAACCCTAGAAACCCAGAAACTCAAAATCATCAAATCTTGTTCGTGTCGAATCCAAAAGCGAGTTGAGAGGTGTGAAATCGCTAGTTGAGATTTTGAAATTTTTCCCACGATAAGGATTAGGGTCTGATTTTGAAAATTTTCCCACTATTTTTGCTCCACACCAACACACCGTAGGCACACCCACAACTCTACGTCGACGGGAGCTTGAAGATCCGCTAGAAGCTCCAGAGATATTGCTCATCCTCACTCTCGAAGTTTAACCTACAAAATTACCCAGAAATCGATTTTTAACTGTCAAATCGAGCTTCTGGAATGTGATATCGAGCTTCTACCTATGAAATTTAGGGAGGAGTAATAAATTTCAAACAAGAAGAGAATCTTACACTCGATTTTAGAATTTCGGGATTTCGGGTTTTTCAAATTGAAGAGAACATACAAGCTTTGGGAATTTCTAATTGAGTCGGGTTTTTAGATGGAGGCGGGTATTTGGAGATGTTTGGTTTAGGGTTATTCGGGTTAGGGTCAGTTTCGTATCGGATTTAGTTCGTAAACCACTGAAATCCGAATATGTGTGGATTTTGAATTCGAACTTTCAATCGGTGGGTATTAAGATATTTAGCTTTTGTTTTAGGTGGATATAGAAAGAGGCATTAGTTATGTGGAGATATAATCGTATACGATAGTTCTTGTGCGGAAATAGATCGTCGACCCAAACTCAATTGATATCTCTTCATACTTTTGAACAAGAAAATTTTATGTGCATAATGACATTGCAACAAACTACGAAAAATGATTAGTCGGCGAATTTTGAAATATTTAGTTTTTAGATGTTTCCTTTTCGTAATTGAAAATACCCCAACAAAAATCCAACTTAGGAAGATAAGAATAAGATCGCCAAAAGAAAAACAAATAAAATAAGATAAGCACAAATGTCAGCGTCCAAGTGTACCGAATAAAAGAAGCTAATAGTTATGTAATATAATAATTACATAATAATCATAATGACTAATATTGTAATAAATGAGGTAATCGTCTAATGTCGTGATGTTGATATTGTATATACCTGTTTGTCTTCGGTTCAAACAGAAAACATCAGAGTATGGATCATCTCATCTACGAGTACCAAGTATCATCCAAATTGGAAATTTGACCTTAATTTTTTTTTTTAATGTGTTTGGTTAATCTAACGTCCTATCTAATGGTATGTTCATTTGGGTTTATGGGTCTCACTTTATTTCAAGAATAACAATAAAAATTCAGGAACACTATTTAGTAATAACAGGTTAACAAAATATATATATATATATATATATATATATATTTTTTTGGTATGGTTATTGAAAGTGGGACCCACGAGTTTAAATTTCTGGTGTACTCTCTCAGCTGATGACCAGGCGACCGTTGATAAAGCCATCATATAATTCGTGAGCATTAGGTTTCATATTCAAAATTCGTTCGGATTTCAATTTTTGTCTATTGTATTGTGTGATATAAGTTACATCTATGGTCAGATATATTTCCTCATAAATAGAAATGGTCACTAGTCTGGCTGCTTTTGATATATCAGGTTACCTAAACAAACTTAGTTAAATTAAAAAAATATAAAAACAATAGAATTAGATCAATCGGCTTTGATTTTCAGTTTGTTACATATTTAAGCCTTGTATATCAGAATATATTATCACTTTTCTTTTGTTGGGAGGATTTGTGTTGTCCTGCTGTTGAGTTTTGGTTGTTGCCTATTAATGAGATTGCTTCTTATTTTGATACTACTTTTTTCCCGTGTTATTGATATAATTAATTAGTGAGAATACTAGTTGACAAAATTAATTTCCACGGCCAGAATGTATAAAATCGACAATTCCAAGACTAGATTCAAATTTGATGACATTTATTGTGATGGATGTATTTGTTTGTTGCTGAATCAGTCAATCCTATGGTTTGACATAAATTAATCCAAATATATAAATGCAATACTAAGAAAAAAAGGGCAAGAAAAAGTATTTACGAAGTGAAAGCTAACCTAATGTATTACTTCCTCCGTTTCAAAATATAAGATGTTTTAAATAAAACATGCTATTTAAGAAAATTAATTTTTACATATTAAAATATAAAATATTATTCTTGAAAAAAAATAATTAATCAAAAAGTTAAAGAAAGTATTAACTTTTATTTAAAAAATTGTCTTGTAATTGAAAAAAGTTCTTTTGATTATCTATTTTTACAATTAAATGAATAAAAATTGCAAAGAAATCTGTAAAACATTTTATAATTTGAAACATAAATTTTTTTAATCATTATATATTGTGAAACGGAGGGAGTACTATATTCTACTTTGAGGGTAATTGAGTTTTAGTTCAAAGACAACTGTGAGTACTTGAAGCTTTGTAACGCCAAAAATAATGTAATATTTTTTGAAATTTTTTTTGTGTTCATTTAATTTAAAAGTATTATGGCAGTACAAAAAACTATATCATTGTTCAATGACCATTTATCTTTCACTTAGAAAATTGAATTGTACTAGAAGGAATATAGAAATATATTGGATTTAAACAAACAAACTATCCTCATGTAATTATACTCATTTTCTTTCAATTTATTTGTTGTTTAAGGTTTTGATAGAGATTAAGAAATTATTGAATTTCTTAAATTTTCTAATTTAAAACATTATTTTTATCTAATTAAAAAGTGTTTACCAATAAAAAAAACTAATAGTAGAATACAAATGGTCAAAAAAATAAAAAAGTAATTAATTTTGCATTGAATATTGAAAACAACAAATAAAATAAAATGCATAAAACTAAAATATTAAAAAATATAGAAAGTTATTCTCATTTGCAATAGATATGCTTACGAGGGGGAGATTCTTACAAATATATAGAAATATATAACGTTCATTTTATTTGTTTGTTGTTTTGAGGTGTTTTAGAAAATTTAGAATATCAGGAGATCGACGATGGGTATACAAAAACATCTTGCTTACCGAGAATGAAATCAAATATGAGTTTAAAATAAACTTAAAAATCTATTCAATGAGTTAGCTAGAGAAAATGTAAAGTTGTTCTTATGTGTTTTGTATTTGGGTTTTTTTCTTGTGAATACAATTTCTGATCAATTCTCTCTTCTTTTAAATAGTTTCCATTTTGCTTTGTTTTCCCTACATTTATTATTTATGTAGTTTTTGAGAGTTTTAGTTTTCTTTCTATTTAAGTCATTATTTTCATCTTCATGTACTTAGTTGGGTTATTATTTATAGATTTCCTCTAAGTAACAACAACCACATGATTATGAAAAAACATTCGTAATTGGTATAATCTTCCACGTAAAGATAAAAACAATGACTTTCAAATTGATTTATTTAAGTCAAAATTAGGAATGACGCATCTTTAAATTATGTTACAAAAGGGTTTGGTTAAAATTGTTAGCTCTACCTCTCTTGATATGGATGATCTATATTAAAATAAAACAAAATTACAAAATTAAATATTGATTGAAGTTTAAGTATCAACAATAAAATTTTAATCTTCAAAAAATAAAAAGTCAAAAATAGAACTTCACCATATTGCTGTATTTTTTTCTCATGGATTATAGAAAAACATATTATCATTGAAACAACCACACTTTTTTTTTATATAATAATACTCCCATATATTATTACACAAAACAGCGAACACGATTTAAACATTTAAACCACTTAAACATTCAACAAACACAACAACAAGGTTCTACAGCTTAATCCAAGCTAACAGTTCTATAAATAGCCAAAACCACAACAACTCTCGAGTCCTACTCATCCCCTCTTCGCAGCCTCGATTCCACGATCACACTTTATCTTTACCTGCATCGATAACAGTGATGCATCAGCGTTTGGAAAACCAAACACTGAGTGGAGTAATCCTCGCGTACAAACATGGATTTAAAACACGGAAATAATGCAGTGCAAAAATATGTAAATCATACCAATATCCAATCAATAACATGTCATGACTCTCATCCAATGATCTACATAGAAAAACATATTAATCTACTCACTATTCCTGAATTAATCATACTGTCATGCACTCACCTGGATCACGCACGAAATTTTCACGACGAAATACTGAAATTTCCCGAACCACACGAGATGAATAACCCCTAAAAATCCTGAACGCGACCTAAAAAATTAAAATAATCAAAAGTTAATTAAAATTAATTAACTCCTAATCACTAATAATTAACTTCTCCTTTCTCTACTCACGCGGCCACTTCATCAACTTTTCTTAATTTTTCATTACCCCGCCCGCAACACCAACTCCTTCACACACCACCACCACCGTCACTCACCACCAACACCAACACCGCGTCACTTAAACTTTGATTCCGGCCAACTTTTACATCGGAATCCAAATCAGCCGGTGGTTCTGGAAATCTGACATCCGGAGCTTTCCAGTGATATGTTGATCGTCTTCTAACTCTCTACGGTTCACCGGGAAACTGCCCTTGAAGTTGGACAGCGGTGAACACCGATTTGCAAAATTCCGCCTCAGAAGAACGGCCATAACTTGCTGACCATAGTACCGAATTTAAAACCGTTTGCGTCTATGGCTAGATACAGATGTCGTGTATCTCTACATAAAATTTCAGATCAAAATGTTTCGATTTGCACCTCCGTTTATCTTTTCTCCTAGAACTCATCGGATCTGTCCTCTTGATCTCACACCACCGCCTCCCACAACAAGTTGACAACGAAAATTAATTTTTTTTGGATGCTTTTAGTTACGAGTTTTGATATATGATAATGAATTAAAAAAAATTATGTTTTTATTGTTATGGTTTTTGATATATATATATATGATAAAGAAAATATCATTTGCAAATGTAGCAAAAAAAAAACCAATAGTTTTTAACACAAAAGTATGATCAAAGCAAATTAACTTTGGAAGATTTGAAAAGTCCTCTTTGGAAGATTTGAAAATCCACGTTTTTAACTTTCAAAATCACTATCTTTTATTGTAAAATCTATGACTTCTATGAATTTCCAAATCTTACTTAAAAATCTAAATTCATTAAAATCCATGAATGAATAAAACCCCTAAATACAAATCAAATAAATCAATTTCCGCATTGCTGAAAAATTAATCAATATAGCCATCCTTAGCAAATAACAAAAAACAATATTGATGTACATTTTAAAGTTAAATATTTTAAGTTATACGACCAACAAACACGCTGAGCTATAAATGATCACGAGAATGAATAAAATAACCATAAAATATTTTTACAAAAATTATATATAAATATAAAATATTTAGAATTCAAAAACTCAATAAACTAAACATCATTTAAATAGTCAATGCAAAAAAACATACTTAAAAATATATTGCATATGATAGTAAGAGNNGATAGTAAGAGTGCGAGATCACGGGGTTCTATATTTTCCCATGTAAGTTCGATGGTTCCACCGTACCTCTCTGGCTCTCTCTAGAAATGAGTTGTTCACCATTTACTTAATATATGGAGTTTTTGATATAAAAAAATATGAATACAAATAAAAATTTGTTTGAATATGTAAAAAAAATATATGTATATGAAAACAGCCAAAAATGAATTTTATAACACTTTAACATATTTTAAAAATTTTAATATTTAAAAACAAATTTTAGAAAAAACTTACCCCTAGTATTGTTAATAAACCAAATTCTCTTTTGTTTTCTCATCATTGTGTATAGACATAGCTAATTGTGTTTTTTTTTTCTTTTTTCTTTTGTAAACTCTATATTCAATAATAATTTGAGGACTCTTACGGAATCATATATCAAAATATCATATATGATTAAAGCATCGGTTTGAATATGTCTCCACTTGTAAATTTTTAACTCATAAATTGATAGAGATTTCGTAGCAGAGTTTGGGAGCTTTGTTTCAAAAATAGTAAACGACACACCTATATGTAATATTAATATACTTTGCCCCAAACAAAAAAAAGTTTGTGGACCCACCAAATTATCGTTGCTCTCGTAGCACAAAAATCCAATTGGTACTAAAAGTCTCCGTTAGACTTGGTCACGAGACTCTACAAGCTTTCTTCTCCGTTCCATGAAATTCACAGAATTAAAAAGCCACTTTAAAGTTTCTCCTAACTTGTTTTACGTTTTTCCTCTCAGTTACAAGCTATTGTTCGTAAGACTGTGACTTTCCAAGAAAGATTTTTTCTTTTCTTTTTAGCTTATGGCTTCTTCTTCCTCCTCTTCCCGCAATTGGGTATATGATGTTTTCCCGAGCTTCAGCGGGGAAGACGTCCGCGTAACTTTCCTCAGCCATTTTCTAAAAGAACTTGATCGGAAATTGATCGTTGCTTTCAAAGACAACGGGATCGAAAGAAGCCGATCGCTCAATCCTGTGCTTAAACAAGCGATTAGGACTTCAAGGATTGCAGTGGTTGTGTTTTCAGAAAAGTATTCATCTTCCAGCTGGTGTATGGATGAGTTGCTAGAGATCGTAAAATGTAAGGAAGAATTGGGTCAACTGGTTATACCAGTTTTCTACGGTTTAGAGCCATCTCACGTCAGAAAACAAACCGAAAAATTTGGAGAGGCTTTTGCAAAGACTTGTCAGAAAAAAACTGAGGGTGAAATAAAACTTTGGCGGCAATCGTTAACCAAAGTAGCAAATGTTGTCGGCTATCATTCTCAAAAACGGTACAACTTTTTATATACCCATTATATATGTTCTTATAGATCTTTTTGTGTCATGTGTGACAATGGATCTTTCATCTTGTTAGGCAAAAATGATTGAAGCAATTGCCAGTGATGTGTTGGGTAAACTAAGTCTTATTACTCCACCAAATTATTTTGAGGACTTTGTTGGAATGGATGATCATATTGCAAAGCTGAGTGTCTTATTGCATTTGGAATCCGACGAAGTGAGGATGGTTGGGATTTGGGGTACGTCTGGAATTGGCAAGACCACCATTGCAAGAGCTCTATATAATCGACTTTCTCATCGGTTCCAAAGTAGTGTTTTCATAGATAGGGCTTTCATATCTAAAAGTATGGAATTTTACAATAGTGCCACCTCAGATGACTATAACATGAAGTTGCATTGCAAATAACTTTCTTGTCGGAAATTTTAGACAAAAAAGACCTAAAGATAAGTCATTTAGGTGCAGTGGAAGAGAGGCTAAAGCACAATAAAGTTCTTATCTTTATTGATGATTTGGAAAATCAAGTGGTGCTAGATACTTTGGCTGGTCAAAATCAATGGTTTGGATGTGGAAGCAGAATCATTGTGATTACAAAAGATAAGCATTGTTTGAGAGCGCATGGGATCGAATATATTTACGATGTTTGTCTCCCATCTAATGAGCTTGCTCTTAAGATTTTCTGTCAATCAGCTTTCAGGAAAAACTATCCACCTATTGGTTTGATGGAGCTTGCGTCTGAAGTTACCTTGCGTGCGGGTAATCTTCCTTTGGGTCTTAA
>VBRH01002018.1:2054-13291 GCA_014578085.1 Cardamine resedifolia
AAAATCCATTTAATCAACACGACTGTAACCCGTTATTTAGCCCAAATAACCTGATGCTAATTAAAATTTCCCATTTCCCGGGGCACGAGTGTTACAATGGGTCCACTCGATCAAAGCCGATCGAGGCCAAGAACACTCAACCGTTCCACTCGAGCTAATGTGGTTGAGTCAAAGAATTTCAAGGCGCCACCTTGGAAGAATGACCGCACTCGATCGAGTGCATGCGCCAAACAGATTGAGCTAAAGACTTCAAGATGCTGACTTTGGAAAACCGCCTACTCGACCAAGCTTGCTCGAGCCCGTCTTCCGATTAGCTATTTTGTCTATTTCTGCTTAGTTTTTGTCAAAGGGTATAAATACCCCTTAAGTCATTTTAACCTAATATGTGAGTTTTTAGTAATTTTTAGATCTAGGGTTTATCATCTGATCTCTCGTCTCTCCTTAGATCATCTTGCATTTGTAATCAGATCTTTCTCTATCTATTTAAATTATGCACTTAGTTCTTGCATATTTCATCTAATCTGATCCTTATCTTAATGATTATGCATTTTATCTGTATTTCTGGGTTAATGTTCTTCAACATGAATTCTGAGTAGTGAATTAGGGTTCTTGAGGATGAGTTAGATCTAGGGTTAATCTTTGATCTTCTAGGGTGTTTAAGGTTAGATCTGTCTAGATCCCTTCTGGGTGAGTGTTCTTAATGCTAGTTTCATCTTGATCACATGGAATTAGAGCATAGGCATTTTCACACCCACCAGGTGTTTGTTAAAATGCTTGACTCAAACTTTTTCCTGAGATTTGCACTATAACCCAAGAGATTAGTTGTTTAGGGTGTATTTTGGCTTAGGTAGATTGATTCTTAATGCATGCTTGATTATATTTCACTGTTGATGAATAGGTCTGAAAGTGATCAACCTTGATGGCTTCTGTCACTAGACTGGATTAGCCAAGTTTAGATGTCTATCGTCTAGGGGTCATCTCTCTTTGAGCATGTTAAACACTCTAGGTAGATTGAAGAGACACCCTGATCAATTATTCCATCCTTAGGACTCTATTTCTTCCCTTGTTTTGTTTATCTTACTACCTTCATCGTTTGCTCTATTTTATTTGATAACTTCTGTTCATATTGCATTTTAAGTTTTGTTTTCGATTCATTACTTGTTATCATCATCATGATTGGTTTGACTTGAGTGATCTTGCATCTTGATTGCATAACATCACACCCTTTTGGATTGACACTCTTTATGCTACAATGACACTGATATTGTATATAGAGAATTGCATTTAGGGTAGCAAAATCCTACTATCAAAGACCGAACTCGATGGTAAGATCGACTCTCTCACCGAACAAATTTCAAAGGTTAAAGGGGAGATACATGGCATCGACATGGAGCTACAAAACCAAACGGTTTAGAAACCAAACGACATGGATCTAAAAATATAGATAATAATATTCCCATCAATATTATTAATCTCCTACTCCAATTATGAAAATCCCAAATAATTTCATTAAATCTGCTTCACCAAACTAAACCATCAATTCACACACAAAAACTCAACCACAATTAATTCATCGATTAAACATGATTAAATCATCCAAAATAATTACCAAAGTGATGAACCTAAAATCATATAAATTCCAAAATTATTAAATAATTTAACCAATTTTTCTAACATGATTTTAACTAAAAAATCATAAAATAAATAATTTACAATAACTCAACAATTATTCGAATTAAAATAAAACAACAATAAAACCTCAACCGTGTTCTAGATTATCCCCTCTTCCTCGCCTTGATCCCACGGTCACTCTTTTTTTTCCCTGCATCAAATAAAGAAGATGCATAAGTATTTTGATAAATAATTAGTGAGACAATTCTCCATCTACAAGCTATACAAACAAACAATTTAAAATATTAAATATATTTAAACACGAAAATACATAATAAATCAACCATCTCATGAAACGCTCGTTCTAGATCCATCAGAGATCATACATGGCCTATATTCATGAAAACACATCAAATATTAAAATCACTTAGATAAGCTTATGGTCATCCACTCATTTTTGCTCAAGACGATTCCCTTGATTGTTTTTTCCTTCTTAAGAATCCTTCCTTTTGGGAAACTTCTAGGGTTTTTAAAGGTCACACCAATACAACCGCACCCTCTCTTACTCACCCTACAGTCAACCACAACAACAACACCACCTTCAACCTAAACTGGGAAATCTGGAAAAATAACAGAATGCTCAGCCTGACAGATGGGATTACGAATTGAAATCTAACCGTCCACATTCTAATCGCACAGTTGAAAAAGTAGCCTTTAGATGTCCTGAAGCTACCCTAAAAGTTTCGTAATGATCCGACCAAATATGAACTCACAATCTTCCTTTGAATCCATGTTGGTTCAGATTGTGTCTTAAACATAACACTTCACGAAAACACGAGTAACAATTATAATAACAACTCAAATTAATATCCGCTAAATGGTACATCTAGATCTACGGATTAACTACAATGTCATAAAACCTTTTTATCAATGGAAAAGATTTGCTAGGTCGAACCTATGCTCTATCACAACCTGTTAGATCTGACTGCAACTCCTTATGGAAGCTTCTTTCTTTCTTACAACCAGACTCAGCTTCTCTCTTTCTCTCCTTGAAGGTGGCCACAAAAATTATGAGAAAAAACTAGGGCTTATGCGACTTTCAGGGTTTAAATAGGCTTAGGTTAATTCCGGTCCACTTAAATTAAACCATGAATTAAAATTACAAAAATAATCAATTTCTCCCTTGGTTTAATAATATCTTAAAAACTAGTCTCCTGAACCAACATTAAAATTAACCCACCTCCACTTTTCAATCCTGACATAAAACTTAAATTTCCATTTTTCTGGAACACGAGCGTTATAATTCTCCCCCACTAACATATATTCGTCCTCGAATCTAACACTTCCATCCTTCCGTACGCTCCCAGCCCACGCTTAACACAACAACACGGTCAACACTTGACCATTCCGACCCACATAACCGGTCACGAGATCAATCACGATTGACTTCCAAGGTCTACATTCAGTCACTCGCTTAAGACTCTGGTCATAACCCATTGATCACAACTCAAACTCATACCTCTCCACTCTAAGACAACAATTCCTATGAGTTCTGGGTATTCATACCACTCTACTCTCAGGCCACACAGTCCTTTGGAGCTCTCGGTATCCAACTCATGCCACTCTACTCTAGGCAATATAACCTTACGAGTTCTCTGTAATCACATACAACTCTACTCTAAGTTATACACCTTACGAGTTCTCGGCATCGCACTCATACCACTCCACTTAGGGCAGTATAACCTTATGGATTCTCGGTATCACATACCCCTCCACCATGGCTATATACCTTACGAGTTCCTTGTATGATAGGAATTATCCATCCTCCCTAGTGTTATACAGGACCGGTATGTCCTTTGAGAAATCATGACCCCCAATACATCTATAAGCACTCCCGACTGAGCTACCTCCCATGATCCGTGTACGACCTCGCAAGGTAATACTGGTATCACCCATATTCCAAGCCCGAGACATCAACCTTTCAAAACCGATACTATGGTTATCTTACCGTATACTCAGTCACTCAGGGTATTCACATAATATCTTCCCGATTATAATACAATTTTTTACTCCCCATAAAACTCTTTTCAGAACATCATTTTCCTTAACTCTCATGACAATACCAGCCATCAAAGATAAGAACTATCCATCTTATTAAAAATCATAATGTATTAATTCTACAACACCAAAATGAAATACATAAAGATCAACATAACATAAATGATAAACTCATAGCTGGAAACTATCAGTGAAAGTTTAAGCCTCTGATTGCTTCTCAAACCACTTCTTGAATCTTGCTTTCATTCTCGCATTTGGTTCTCAAGTTTGCTCCTCAACCCCGTCACAATCCCACAATACCCTAATCATCAGAACTTTCTTCCTACGATCTTGCTTGACTCTCTGATATATCATGGTTTTATGGGTTTTAAGCCATGATATATGTATAAAATCGAGTCTTTTATGTGTCTTTAGAGTCCTTTTAGAGTTTTTTACAGGTTTACACACATTTAAGATCATTTGGACATTTTGGAGCATTTTGGAGCTTTGCAGCTTAGAAGTTGAAGTTTGTGTCGTTCATGGCCATTGGTGTCGATCGATACCACCATTGGTGTCGGTTGACACGGGCCCTATTTACATGCCACACGCGAACTCAACAGCTTTTGAAGAATTGCAACTTTGCCCAAAAGTTTTATATTTTTATAGAAGACCCAAATCGTGTTTAGACTATATAATTAAGGTTTTAAGCTCTTTAGAGTGAGCTTGGACTTTGGCAACAAAACTTTAGGAGGGATTTAAAGCTTGGGGGGTGATCTGATTCTTGTACACTTGAGAGAAGATTTCAAACTTATGTGCCTATTTCTTTGTTATATTTCAATTGATATCTATTTTAATCATGTCTATTGTTTCAATTGATATGTGTGAGTAGATCTCTTGTTAGGTTCATGGTTTTCATTAAGGTTTTCATGGAATTGTAGATTGATTTATCTTTTAGGATTCAAAGCTTGATAGTTCTTCACCTAGGTTGTTCTTAATACTAATTCTCGCTTTATCACCTAGAGATTAGATCATAGGTTTTTAAATTGGCACGACAACGTGGTTTATAATCTGACAAAAACTTAGAGTGAGCAAATTAGATGATTGCAAAGGAATTTGGATTAGATAATTTGTGAACAAATTGAACCTGTTCTTTAAGCTTGTTTAAAACCTTAAGACTTACAAAGAAATTTGGTTTCTTAGGTTTTAGGCATAGTAAATTCTCGCAGCAACAGTTGGTTAATTTTATATTAGAGATTTGACTTCTAGAACTGGTATTTAATTTGATCCTAACTGATTAGTTGATCTACATTACTTGATTTTCTGAAAAATTCCCTGGACTTGACGTTTTCCCCATCTAAATACAAACCGATTTTATTGTTATCTGCACTGCTTTTATTTTAATTATCACATAACTTAGCTTAATTCGAAACTAAATAGTCTATCGTGAAATCGATGAGTCTCTGTGGATTATACCCCTATATACTATAATTGCATTCTGTGCACTTGCGGTGTAGCCTATCAAATTTTTGGCACCGTTGCCGAGGACTCTAGATTGTTTTCGATAGATTTAAGTGTTGATTTTAGACTAAGTTTTTATTTTTCAGTTTTACTCACATCGTTTTATCTTTGTGTATGTTGTGTTTTAGGTGTATGCTTAATCATGTTACAAGGAGCAACAAGGACAAAGAAGTTTTGTTTCTTCCAAATCAGGAGCTTGCAAAGTTAGAGTTAGAGATCAAAAAAGCAAAGAAACTAGTGGAGATGGTTAATCCTATGATCTTTCGTCAGGATGACACTGGTGTTATCAGAGACCAAGAGGGTCATGTGTGCAACAACATGGGGCATAGACTTGATGAGAATGGAAACCCCATAGTTCTAATTTCTGCCGTGGGCGCGGAGCAGGGACAAGAGGAGGCACCCCTTCAGGCGCAGGGTGCGAGAGGAAGGACACTAGGAGACTACAACCGGCCTGATGAGTTCTATGTGAACAGGTATGCGATCAGACTCCCTACCTTCCAGAGGAATGACTTTAAGCTGAAAATACTTTGGTTGGTTGGCATCCCTTCCATGGATTGGCTCACAAGCATCATCTGGACCATATCGAGAGGTTTCAAGACTTGGTGACTAGCATGAAGAACAATGGAGTCAGCTATGACTATCTTTTCTATAAGCTTTTCCTACACTCTCTGAATGGTGTAGTAGCTTTGTGGTTGAAACAGTTACCAACAGGATCTCTCACTATTTGGGAGGACACGAAGAGAGCATTCTTGCAAAACTTCTACGATGATGCGAGATTAGAGGACTTGAGGAAAAATATCTCTTAGTTTACGCAGAGGCCGACTGAGGCATTTAGGGCTGCTTGGGTGCAATTCAGAGCATACCAGAGAGATTGTCCTCACCATGGTTTTTCTGAGGTTCAGCTGCTAGGTATTTTCTTCACAGGTGTTGATTGGAGATATCAGATGGCTCTAGATGCTGCTAGCAATGGGAACTTCAACACGAGGTTCCCTAAAGAAGCTTGTGTGCTGTTTGAAAACTTGGCGTCTAGCAATAGCACCCAGAATGTTGATTTTGAGAGGCAAAAACAAACTGTATATTTTGATGGGAAGCAGATTGTTGAGCTGGAGACTAAGCTGGATTCAGTTCACAACATTTTGGTAAACAAGAAATCAGTTCAGTTCGCTGCAGAATTTGAGACCTTTAAGCCAGAGGAAGTATACGAAGAGGAAGATGTCAACTACATTGGTGGGACTGGTTTTCAAGGTCAGAGATTTGGGACTAAACAAGGCGGAGGTGGCTACAATGGGAGTTGTCAGAGGAGCACCTTTACAGGTAATCAAAACTCTTTTGGTTACGTCTCTAAGCCTCAGTACCAGAAACCTTTCCAGGGCAACACCAATTTCAGCATGAATTATGGATAATCATCTTACCAGACACCTCCTGCACCAACTGAGCAAGGTAAGATGGAATCTATGCTTAAGCAAATATTGGAGGGTCAACAGAGGATCACAATTGATTTTAATGGAAAGATTGATGCTCTGTTCACTGACTTGAATGGGAAGTTTGAAGCTTTGAACACTCATGTCAAGAAGTTGAATACTAAAGTTGCGCGAACTGCTGTGATACGGCTCATGAGGAAACAGGAGTTTCATCAAGAAGTTAGAGTCCTATTTCAACAAGTAAACAACCAAACAGATCACTTGAGCTTTCAAGACGGTATCAAGACTTCATTGGTCGAGATACACGCCCAAGATACTTAGCAAATGGCCATGAGGACCAAACATACTCTTTTTCTCTTCTCCTCAATTTTTCCGAAGTGGTTTTCGAGGAAAGGTTTTTAATGAGGTGTTTGGGGCTCATGTTCATCATTGTCATTTGCTGAGTTTGATCCACCTCCAGGCCTGTCTCCTTATATTTTAGGCGTGGCCCATATGACTTATATCTCATTTTCAAATTTGAATTGTTGTCTTTTAATTTGCATGGTCTTTGCGTGAGTTTACGAGGCATGTCTCGTAACTCTACGCTCTTTATGTTTCTTCTTCTTTTCTTCGCCTTCTTCTTCTTTATAAGTTGCTGAACCTAATTTGTATCTTTTATCTATCTTTTTAATCAAAGATATTTTATAAAATATTGATCATTGCCTCTCGTTTTCGAGTGAATCGAATCCGAAGCTCTTAGTCTTATCAAGTGGACTTTCTGCATCCATTTGTGGCGACATTCAATCTCTCAAACCTCTATGTGCTCGTAAATCGGGTCTAGAACCAATCTATCATCCCCTTAACCTCTCGGTGACAATTTTGGGTTGTGATTATTTTAGGAGAATCGCATCAAGTGGTATCAGAGCAACATAGAGAAGTTGAGTTGTTTCTATCCGAACTTTTTTCAATTTTTGTAAAATATTGGCTTGTCGTAAAATTTTGAAATCACTTGAATATGAATCTAGGATAAGTCTAGTATTTGTTAAAATTAAGCCTGGAATTTTAGGAATCGTTTTAATAATCTTTCGTGATCGATTTCTTTAGTCTGTCACGATTAGGGTTCTTCGGTAGATGAGGAGTCATTTTCGTTTTGAACATGTTTGATTGCGATTTCTTTCCTTAGAACTATTTACTTGTGTTGTGTTGTTTGTCTTTACGGGCAGAAATGGTCGATCAAGTCAAAAAAACCCTTCAAAAACTCGAAAAACTCTTCGTTGAAGTACTTACCGCAAGAATCGATCAGAGGAAGCAAGGTGAAAACTAATCACTTTGTCCAAAACAGGTACCAACTACCAGTAGCGAGGATAAAGACGACCAAGGAGAGAGTTACTTTTATCTAGGAGAGCGTTTAGCCTTTAGAACAGAACCGGAGAGCAAGGAGAAAACTTGTTCTACACGCGATGTCAAGTAAAAGAAAAGTTGTGTAGTCTTGTCATCGATGGAGGTAGTTCTGCGAATATGGCAAGTGAAACCCTGGTACAGAAGCTGGAATTAGAAGTCAGAGAAGACCTGAATCCTTATGAGATACATTGGCTAAGTGAGAATGGAGCACTTAAGGTAACGAAGCAAGTGGTGGTTCCGCTTAGTGTGGGAAGGTATGAAGATGAGGTTTGGTGTGATGCTCTACCTATGGAAGCAAGTCATATACTCCTTGGGAGGCCGTAGCAATTTGATAGGAGGGTTCAACATGACGGGTTTGCAAATCATTATTCATTTGAGTATAAAGGAAGAAAGACCGTACTTGCTCCAATGAGTCCGTCAGAGGTGTATCAAGACCAGCTCCATCTTCAGCACAAAATGGAACCTCGTATCAAGCATCCTAACTTCTTTGCCAAGGCTGGAGAAGTCAAGAAGGACTTCAAGGATGTGTTTCCATGCGACAACCCACCAGAATCACCTAAAGAATCGACAACAAGTGAATTAGGAGAATTCACTCACATTGAAACCGTTTTGATCCACAAGAAATTAACTAGAGATGACTACAACATTGTGATCAAGGAGAAACCACCAGATGCTCAACCATCACTTAAAACCCGAGGTAACTATCTAGACTCTCAAAAACGAATGAGAGCTAACTTGCTTTCTCTTGGTGCAGATTGTACAATTTTGAAGTCAAAACCTTTTCAAGGGAGAAAGACTACTTTGGTTCCTTTGCTGCGTCATGAGTTATATCTCGATCAAATTCGATTAAAAGGAAAACAAGAGCAAGGTAAGAAAGCTAATTCCTTTGTTATGGCTGGTAAGGTTAAAGATGCTGAACATTTTGATCCTAAATTATTTGTCTCTTTGGATAAATTATCTTGTGTATCTAACCTTGCACCGGTGCCGCCGAGTGAGCTTAACAAATTTTTGCAGGATGTGTCATTAGGAAATAACCCATGGAGTATACAGTTTGATCACTCCTACCAATACAGTATGGCTATGTTTTATGACGACATGATTCTCACTAAGGCCAAGGAAAATGGAGGACAAAGCAATAACAAAGCTCTTGAAAAGATAAAAGCAAGAAATCACCGTGAACAACTTTCTGGATACGTTAATTTGCAAGCAAAGCTACCCATTGAAGAAACTATCATTTATCTTCATCAAGATGCATCTCAAAGCCACATTTGGAGACCTGGAGACTATCTAGGACGTTCTAGATCTGTACCACACAAGATTTGGATCACTTTCCTTCACATGTTTTTCGTGGAGCCCAAAATGGATATTTCCTCATTTTGCTCATTTCAAACTTGTCAATGGCGACCAGGAGAGCTCTCATTACGTAAGCTAACCTCTAGAGTGTACAGGTTGGTCACCATCAATGCCTTGATCTAAGAAGAGCCCCCGGATCCAACACCACTTCCATTTACCGTAATGATGGCGTGCACCGAACACAACAAGGAACTTATTCAGGTAAGTATCTCTTTATCTCGATTTGTTTCTCATGATTTGAGGGCTGTGAGTGTGAGTTTAGTATATCCAGAAATCATTGAGAAAAAGTTAGGATTATTCATGGAAAATTTAGAAAACAACTCTTGTATTAGTTTGCAAGTAAACGAAGAACTTGACAAGGATAATGCTATGGTCCAAAATGAGATATGTTTACTTGTTTATTGTGATAACACATTTGCTCTTTGCCAAATCTGTTGATAATATTGCAGGTACAAAAGTGGAGCCACCAAATTTAAGAGTTCTCTCATCCAATTTATTTTTGAGGACTGGAATTGGAGTTGTTTTGATGAAGGACAAGAAACCCATTGCTTATTTCAGGATGATCTTTGAGGTTGGAGAACAAATATGGATAGGCTTGAGGAAAGAACAAGTTCCAGGTGTAAAGAAGTCAAAACAAAAGCCAAGGATCGATGGTCCATTCAACCTAACAAGAAGAATCAATGACATTGCTTATAAACTTGAGTTGCGAGGTAAGTTTTCTTTGATTTTCCTCTTTGATGGTTCTAACTTAGCTATGTTAGTGGCAGTTAAAATAGATTTGAGGACAAATCCTTTTCAACTGGTGGAGGATGATACGACCCTAAGAGGCACAAAGGCTCAAGAACATGGTAAGGAAGGTTATGAAGAGACCATAATGGAGCAAGAGGCAAAGGAAGTGCTAGAAGTCCCATTTGGAGCTATGACCCGGTCTTGGACCACTACAAGAAAACAATGTTTTAGCGACACAATAATAGTCGCCGAATAGTCGTTAAATCGTGAATTGCGACTAAATAATGACTAAACCATGTGCTAAAGTGCATAGTCGTTAAAATAGTCGCCAATTGATGACTAATTAATGACTAATTAACGACTAAACCACATAAAGAAGACGTTGTCGTGTAATAGTCAAATCTTAGTTGCAAAATGTAGTGACTAAAATGCGACTACATTGGCGACTAATTAGCGACTATATTTTGGGTGTAGATGGAGTCACAAGTATTAGTCACTATATAGTCGTAAGTTTTAGTGACTATTCAGCGACTATTCGGTGACTATTCTATGACTTATTTAATGACTATTTGGCGACTATAGTCTGGGGTAGATGGAGTCGGATTGTATTATTCACTATATAGTCGACAGTTTTAGTGACTATTTTCCGATAATTATACAACTTATTTAACGACTATTTGGCGACTAATATAAACATCTAAATACAATTATGTAGAGAATTTGCGACTATGATATATCATGGTTTTTATGGGGTTTTAAGGGTTTTTAAGCCATGGTATATGTATATAATCGAGTCTTTTATGAGTCTTTAGAGTCCTTTAGAATCTTTTACATGTTTACACACATTTGAGATCATTTGGACATTTTGGAGCATTCTGGAGCTTTGTAGCTGAGAAGACGAAGTTGGTGTCATTCCTGACCACTGGTGTCGATCGACACCACCATTGGTATTTTCACGGCACACGCGAGATTTAACAACTTTTGAAGAATTGCAACTTTGCCCAGAAGTTTTATATCTTTACAAATCATGTTTAGATTGTATAATTAGGGTTTTTAGGTTTTATCATCTTTATCTTTGGCTTTTGCACAAAACTCTAAGGGAGATTGAGAGCTTGGGGCTGATCTTACTTTGTACACTTGGAGAGAAGATTTTGAACCCCTATTTCTATTTCCCTATTCTATTTCATA
>VBRH01002020.1:1984-15198 GCA_014578085.1 Cardamine resedifolia
TATGTTAATAAATATTTATTTGGTTTGATCACACAAACTTATTAACATGAACACAAACAAAATTTGTATTATTATGAAAGTACATAAATTTCAACACAGAAATATTTTAATTTAAAAATATATAATTAAATTATAATATTAATTACTTTTAGTTAATCATTATTTAACAATATTTTCATCTTAAACTGAACCAAATCTGAATCTGAATTTTGGTAATAATTTTAATCAATTTTCTTAAATTCAAAATAAAAAAATTCGAAATTCGAACAAATAAAAAAAAACTGAATGGGATAATCTATAATTTTTTATAATTTAAAAAACACTCAATTTTGGAAAAATCTCAAACCCAAATTTAGAAAAATAAATAATTCACAAAATAATTTTTTTTTCTTCTATTTTAGGATAAAACTTTACTTTGTTTTTTATAATACTTAGGGGTTTTTTCAACATTTCTTAAAAGGTGAGGGTTTAAAAACCCACAAAAAAGGTTGAGGGTTTTTTAAATGTTTTTGTAAAAGATGAAGATTTTTTTACCCATTTTTCCAACATCTTTTTATTATTTTATATTTCAAATGTTTTATATAGTTTAAATATTATTTATATTTTAAATCCAGTTCTTTAGATTGAATATTTATATGAATAATATTATAAATATTATTTTGAAATTATTTTGAATTATTTTGAATTATTATATAATACATATAATTAATCAAATTTTCGATTTTTTACTGCATATGTTGTTATTCGAATTAAAAAAAAAAATAGTCATATATTACGAATGAGCAGGAAGTTTGGATTATCATTCGTCTAAATTTAAAAGTTTTCTTCGGTTTAATTTAGTTATTTAGTTGAACAAATTTAAACATTCATTTTTCAAAATATTATAATATTTAAATATTTGAAAACTTTAAATAATATGAATTATAATATCAAACAAAGGTGATATGGGAATCATAATTCATATTATTTAAATCAGAATATCAAATAAGGAAATAATTATGTTTGGTTGTAAAGATGGTAGATAATTAATTAGAGATTTTATTAATATTTATTTTTAGTAGATAGGTGATTGTTTGGATATAGGAATAAATATAGAGTTGTTTGGATATAATGATTAGTCATTTGTACTTCTCTTTTAATAGTAGAGAGTTTTAAAACTAATTTCAACTTTTTAATTTTTTTATATCTAAAATTAATGTTAAAAATCATTGTGTTTGGTTGTTAGGATTGTAGAAAATTAAATATGCTAATATTCATTAAACATCTTTTTATTATTTTATATTTTAAATGTTTTATATAGTTTAAATATTATTTATATTTTAAATCCGGTTCTTTAGATTGAATAGTTATATATTTTAAACTTATAATAAATATAAATATTTTACTATTTGAAAGTTTTCAAAAGTTTAAATATTATAATATTTTGAAAAAAATTAATGTTTAAATTTGTTCAACTAAATAACCAAATTAAACCGAATAAAACTTTTAAATTTAGACGCATGATAATCCAAACTTCCTGCTCATTCGCAATATATGACTGTGTTTTTTTTTTAAGTTCGAATAACAACATATGCAGTAAAAATCAAAAATTTGATTAATTCTATGTATTATATAATAATTCAAAATAATATCAAACAAAGGTGATATGAGAATCATAATTCATATTATTTAATTAAGAATATCAAATAAGGAAATAATTATGTTTGGTTGTAAAGATGGTAGATAATTAATTAGAGATTGTATTAATATTTATTTTTAGTAGATAGGTGATTGTTTGGATATATGCGTGAAGAACAGTTGATGATTATCAATATCTGCAAGGAAGGCTACCATGCAATGGCTGAGCTCGATGGAGCCATGACACTAGAAGAAGAGAAGTTGCCTTGGTATGCAGATATGTGGGGAGATTCCTAAAAGTCTAGATGCCTACAAGAGGAAAAAGTTTTTTTTTGAGATGTGAATCACTACTATTGGGATGAGCCATATCTCTACAAGAAGGGTTCAAATGGTCTGTTTTGGAGGTGCATAGCAGAAGAAGAGGTAAAGGGAATTCTTGAACATTGCCATGGTTCAGCTTACAGGGGCCATTTTGCTACATTAAAGACTGTGCAGAAAGTTCTCCAAGCAGGATTCTGGTGCCCTACAATGTTAAAAGACACTCAAAACTTCATCTCCAAGTGTGATCGTTGCCAACGAATGGGAAACATAAGCAGTAGAAACGAGATGCCTCAGCAACCAATCTTGGAAGTCGAAGTTTTTGATGTATGGGGTATTGAATTCATGGGACCCTTCAACCCACCATCTCGCGGAAACAGCTACATCTTAGTGGTTGTAGACTACGTCTCCAAGTGGGTTGAAGCAATTGCTAGTCCAACAAATGATGCCAAGGTTGTCTTATAGATGTTCAAAAACGTCATCTTCCCCAGATTTGGAGTGCCAAGGGTCGTTATCAGTGATGGAGGGTCTCATTTCATCAACAAGCTGCTGGAGAACCTTTTGAGAAAGCACGGAGTTAAGCATAAGGTTGCCACACCCTATAATCCTCAGACTAGTGGCCATGTTGAAGTCTCCAACAAGCAGATCAAGGCCAGGCCATCCTTGCACGAGTAGGGGTTTTGAAGAGAGACTGGTCAGACAAGCATGACGACACCATATGGGCTTACATGACGGCTTACAAAACTCCAAGAGATAACACCTTTCCAGCTACTCTATGGAAATGCATGCCACTTTCCAGTGGAGATTGAATACAAGGCCATCTGGGCGACTAAGCTGCTTAACTTCGATCTTAAGACAGCTCAAGAGAAAAGAGGGATGGATTTGCATGAGCTTGAAGAGATAAGACTTGAAGCTTATGAGAGTTCCAAAGTTTACATAGAAAGGACAAAAGCCTTCCATGACAAGAGAATTCTACCCAAGCAGCTCAAGACTAGTGATCAAGTCCTTCTGTTTAACTCAAGGCTTAAACTCTTCCCCGGAAAGCTTAAGTCAAGATGGTCAGGACCATTCAGTGCCAAGGAGGTTATACCTTATGGAGCATTCACTCTGATTGGCAAAGAAGGGACCAAGTTCACAGTAAATGGGCAGAGAGTCAAGCCCTTTATAGATCAAGTGATTCCAGAGGGGACCTCAGTTCCTCTCGATGAACCTCCCCAAGCGCTATAAGTATGACAAGTTAAGCTCAGAGACTTAAAACAAGCTCACTTGGGAGGAAATCCGATGTCTATCTCTGTATATAGAACTTTTTAATCTGTTTTTCTAGTATTTATGATTAAGCAGGTCGCTAGAATGGAGGCTCAATCAACTGGTTCGACCAAGAGAATCGAGCTATACCACCATGACGAGGCCATGGAGCAGACTCATCGACTGACTCGATCGAGCCAACCAATCCAAGCATTCTAGTCAAAGCAGAGGTACATGCTCGATTGCTAGACTCTACCAAACCGATCGAGTCAAGCCAGCTAATTGGATCAACATACTGACTCAACCAAACTAGCTCGAGTCAGGAGCTCGAGCTAGCCACTCCGGTTAAATCCATAATTTGACTCGATGTACTAAACTGGGCCATGCCATTCGAGCCAGCCCTGAGGTAACCACTCCAACCTTCCATTGTATATACCATTTGCAATTTTCTTATTATTTATTTCTGTCATTTCTTGAACTCTCTTTTAAGTTTTCATTACACAAGGGACTGTGTAATTTAAGTTTGGGGGAGGGTTTAAGCCCTATTTAATTATGTTTTCTATGTTTCTTATTTTCAAATTTTGCATACTTGAGTCTACATGCATAACATCTAAGGCATAGAAAAAGCGATAAAAATTTCCATCAGAAAAAAACAAAAAACAAATGAGTGTTTCCATGTAGTTGCATTTACATTTTAGGATTGAGTCTAGTTGCATCTCATATATAACTGGTGCATTTGCATAGGGGATTAGGATGATTATAGCCTTGTAAATATGCTAATTCATGAGATAGCCCCAGTGCCCTCGTTAGTAGTTGTTTGATTGCATACCGAATGAGTTTGAAGCATAAGATAGCACCATGTTTTGAATGCATAATATGATATTCATGTCTTGATTGAAGCATGTTGTGATCTAATGCATTTCCCTATCTATTAGAACCTAAACCTGATTTATAATTATCATGTATATGTTTTGATGATGAGCTCATGGATACTTACACACATACTTGGATTCTCTTTCACCCTTTTTACCACTCTTGTGAATCCAAGTAGCTGATTCCCATTATTGGAACAGTTTCCCACCTTAAAACCCATCATTCTTTCAAGCCATTGTTATTTGCTGAGTGAGGCCTGATTTTTATGGAAATGAGCTTGGTAGAAAGTGTTAGGTTTGTGCCGACAAGATTAGAATCTCATGTAGTTCTGGTTCACAATTTTTGAACTAGATAGGATTAGGTGAGACTTGATTCTGGGGTATGGGGTTGGTTGTACTTAAAAGAAAAGTTGGGAAAAAGAGTTGAAAGAAAAAAAAACGTTAAGAGTTTTTAGGAGAGGAAACCATTGTATTCTAGAAAAGGGTTTGGGGAATAAGAAAAAAATAAAAAGATGTGGCTCTAAAAAAGGGAAAAGATAGGCAAAAAGCCTAGATAGTCTTATAAGAAAAGAAGAAGAAGAGCCATAGTTAAAGAAAAAGGAATCCTAAACCCGCTATAAGCCACCAAGTAATGAAAAGACCTCTCCAAGGAATGAAATCAAAAAGAAAAGAGATGCGTAATCCCCAAAAGAGTTATAAGGCAAAATAGCCTTGAAAGAGAAGGGTAGAAATAGGATAATCTGTTGGGTTTAAAAGTAGGAGGGTGGAACCATTTGTGTATCTTTGGGTAGATGGGAGTCTATTCTTGTATGCATAGCTTGGCTCTTACCTTTAGCATTCTTCTAAAGCTCATTTGATTTCTTGAGAGATCCCTGATATGACTTGATTAACCCATTTGTAAAGGGACCATTTTCGTCTCTTAAACCTTTTTACCATAGCTAAATGAGTTCATCTGATTTGCATAGCATGATTCATGGGTACTGCTTAATAAATGTTAAAGGGATTTGTTGATTTGAATGCATGTATACGTTGAGGCTGAAGTTAGAATGTGTTGTGAAGCGAATGGCTAAGATCTTTAAAGTAGAACTCATTCACCTTGCTTCATAGAATTGCTAACTTGGACATTGATGTTATCTTCTCTATCAGCATGTATTGGCTCTGAATCCCCATCTTTAAACCTCTTCTCCAGCTTGATCTTATTTGTTTGCTTAAGGGCAAGCAAAGACTAAGTTTGGGGGAGTTGATACATCCATATTTTACATATTTTAAGCATCCATTTAGTATCATTTTAACATTGTTTCTCCAATTGTTCATACCATTCACAGCCCTTTATGTCCATTTAGCATGTTTATAGGGATTTAGCATTAGCATTGCATGCATTTGTGCATATGAAGTGATTATTAGGTGCCAAGGTGTGTTTGGAGACCGATTTGGACAAGGAGAGCTAGCAAGCTTGACTCGAAGGCCATACTCGACGGACCATACTCGAGCCGCCTACACTCGATCGCCGCACTCGACCGGGTGCGCTCGAGCTTGACATCCAAGACTCCATCGTGCACCACAGGACACCACTCGACGAAGCCACTCGATCACCTTGGATCAAGCCAACGCCACTCGACCGTCCCACTCGAGCCAAAGTAGTCGAGTCCAAGGATTCTCAAGACGCCACCTTGGAAGAATACCCTTACTCGATCGAGTTGCTCGAGCCAAGCCGGTCGAGCTAAGGACTTCAAGATGCTAACTTTGGAAAATCACCTACTCGACCGCCTTACTCGACCAAGCCTGCTCGAGCCCGTCATCCGAATTAACTATTTTGTCTTTTTCTGCTTAATTTTTGTCAAAGGGTATAAATACCCCTTAAGTCATTTTAACCTAAGATGTTGGTTTTTAGTAATTTTTAGATCTAGGGTTTATCATCTGATCTCTCTTCATTTCCTTAGATCATCTAGCATTTGTAATCAGATTTTTCTCTATCTATTTAAATTATGCATTTAGTTCTTGCATATTTCATCTAATCTGATCCTTATCTTTATGATTATGCACTTAATTTGTCTTTCTGGGTTTATGTTCTTGAGCATGATTTCTGAGTAGTGAATTAGGGTTCTTGAGGATGGTTTAGATCTAGGGTGGATCTTTGATCTTCTAGGGTGCTTAAGGTTATATCTGTTTAGAGCCCTTCTGGGTTAGTGTTCTTAATGCTAGTTTCATCATGATCAAGTGGAATTATAGTAGGCATTTCCACACCCACCAGGTGTTTGATGAAATGACTGACTCAGCTTTTTCCAGAGATTTGCACTCTAGCCCAAGAGATTGGTTGTCTAGAGTGTATTTTGGCTTAGGTAGGTTGATTTTTAATGCCTGCTTGATTATATTTCGTTATTGATGAATAGGTCTGGAAATGATTAGGCTTGATGGCTTCTGTCACGAGAGTGGATTAGCCAGGTTTCGATGTCTATCGTCTAGGGGTCAGCTCTATGTGAGTATGTTAAGCACTCTAGGTAGATTAAAGAGACACTCTGATCAATTATCCCATCCTTAGGATCCTTTTTCCGCCTTTGATATGTTTGTTTACTTCCTTCATCGCTTAGCTCTGTTTACTTTGTTAGCTTCTGTTCTTATTGCATTTTATCTTTTGTTTTTGAATTGTTACTTGTTATCTTCATCATGATTGGCTTGACTTGCCTGTTCTGTTGCATATTGATTGCATAACAGCGCACCCATTTGGATTGACACTCTTTATGCTGCAATGACCTCGATAGAGCATATAGAGAATTGATCTCTTTAGGATTGAAACTTGTTAAAATCCTACTATCAATTCCTCATTGAACTTGCATCAAGTGGTATCAGAGCACCATCGAGAAGTTAAGTGTTTTTCTATCCGATTTGTTTCGATTTTCATAAAATATTGGTGTTTGATATCAACTGATTCTGAACTTAGGACGAGTCTAGTATTTGTTAAAATTGGTTCTGAAATTTTTGGTTATGATTTGCTATTTTTTTTTGTCCGATCAACTTCACCTGTTGCGATCTGTGTTCTTCGTCATACGAAGGGTCATTTCGTTTCTTTGCTTTGCATGATCGATTATTCTTCAAAACAACTCTGTGGCGAAATTGGGGCGTGATTCCTCACCAAAATCGCATCAGTGTCAGTCTTACATTATTCTTCCAAACCACCCAAATTCTTCCCAACATGTTAAATTCATAGTTCGACATGACAGACCAATCTCAAAACACTGATGACATTATGCGACCTGCTATGGTTTCTTTCACACGCGTCTCTAAAAGGCACCCAAATTGCATTGATTCTCTTTGTATCCAGTGACGAACCACGAAATGTGTATTTGATTTATTAAAGCCGTGCACATTTCAAAAAGAATCCAGACATTAATGTTGTTTTTAAAGTTCTTTTTGCTTGAAGTACTAGGGATGGTATCCCTAGCCTTGAGTGTAGAAGCTTCTGAAAATATTTTATGTGAACTTTTTGGAGTATGAAAAGACACCGTGAAAATAATTAACGTTGAAATTGACCATTTTCCCTCCTACGAAGTGAGGATTAATTACTTTTTCATTTGCAGATGCTAAATTTTGAACTTTGTTTACCTGTCGATTGTTTTCCAGATTCTTTGGTCCCTCAACACCTGAAATAAATTGATTGAAAATGATTTGTTGCTGTGATACAACCTTTTCTGAAACTACCCCACCCGCATCAATTTCCACTATCTTCTCCGTTTCTCTCTGCACCATTAATATTTTTTTTTCTTTTAAAACAATACATTCATACAGTATGAATCATACTTTATCATGCATGAGGACATATGAAAAAGAGATGTATCTTTTGATATAGCTGCGTATCAGAATTTACATAGAAGAATCATATCTCGGGAATAAAAAGAGAAGATACAATTATTATAATGTATTGAGTCATGAGGTACTAGTAGTAGTGTGTGTCAATTCCTTATCCAAGTGTTCTTCTTCTCTTTCTTGTCTATCAGATTCAACAAGCATGAGAACAACTTCTCGCATTGATGGCCTCGCAACGGGAGAGACGCTTGTACAAAGTAGAGCAATCTTTAGCACAGTTAGCATATGAGATACGATTATCTCGTCATCTAGATTTAACCGAGCATCAAGAACTTCAGAGGATAATGCATCTCTTCTTATATAACTCCTCACCCAATTCACCACATCCCCACCTTGATCTATTGGCTGAACCGGTGCTTTTCCGGTTAACAGCTCCAACAAAACCACCCCGTAGCTATAGATGTCAGACTTCTCTGTCACTTTCATGGTGTATGCATATTCTGCACACGTTATGAAACAGTTTCTATTAATGTACAATGCTTAATTAGTTGGTTTAGTCAGATTAGAGTCTAGGTTTAGCCTAATTCATTTGTGTATTTCTGGTTTACTTGATTTAAGTCAATTGTAACTAACTTTTTCTTCAAGTGACATCTTTCAGAAATTCGGTTCTTTTGTTATGTTTGGTACGGGTTGGGATTCATTCGGTTTGGTTTTAGACAAAAATTAATAAGGAAAAAAAAACACAAACTAAATAGTTTTAATTGATTTTTATAAATTTGTTAGTGTATATGTTAATATATTATATTTATATTTATATTATCTTTTAGTGGTTTCCGTTAAAAAACAATTTGGTTCACTCGGGTTGGGAAATCATTTTGTTTGTCCATTCAATTCACTCTCTCACTTGGAAACAAAATTGCAAAAAAGAAAGGAAAAAAAAAACTTTACCTGGTGCAATGTAGCCATAGGAGCCAGCAATGGCGGACATAGACTTTGAATTTGGCATATCAATCACTTTAGCTAGTCCGAAATCCCCAACATGAGCTTCAAACTTGTCATCAAGCAAGATATTATTGGATTTAATATCCCGGTGAAAGATTCTTGGCTTGCAATCATGGTGCAAATACGCGAGACCCTGAGCTGCACCAAGCGCGATTCTAAATCTCTTAGACCAATCCAAGTTGTCAGAAGGACCGTGGAGTATCTCTCCAAGACTTCCTTTGGGCATGTACTCGTAAAGAAGAAGATTTGATCCTTGGTGATTGCAAAATCCATGTAACTTGACGATGTTACGGTGCCTAATATTCCCAAGAGTTAGAATCTCAGCTCTAAAACTGTTATCAACATTGTTGTTACCGCCTTCGTGGTTTGATGCTAACTTCTTGACAGCTAGTGTGTATCCGGCAGGAAGAACCGCCTTGTAGACTGTTCCACAAGCTCCTCTGCCAACTACGAAGCTCTCATCGAAATTATCAGTGGCTGCAACTAAATCTTGGAACGTGAATCCTACTTTTGGAGGGAAGTAAATGTCCAGAGACGTCTCTGATGATTTGACATCTTGGATAGAAGAAGCGACTGCCCTCACAGGACGTCTCATGAGGTAGACAATGAGAACAATGAGCATCAGAGAGACCCCGCCAATTACAGCTGCAGTGATGGCTATGATTTTACTGGTAAGCATTCCTTTGGGCTTCCTGGTGGACTGAGAAGGCGAGTACGGCTGTGTTTGGCTACACCGATTGAGTGGTGGGCCGCAGAGTCCTTCGTTACCAATGAAGCTAGATATGGACATGTTGCGGAGGAGTGGAATAGGACCAGTCAAGTTGTTGTAAGAGAAATTGTAACCAAGCAAGCTTGAGAGATTAGCAAAAGAGCTTGGTATTTCGCCAGATAAATTGTTGTTGTTGAGGAAGAGGAGCTCAAGCAATACAAGATTACTGAGCTCAGATGGTATTTCTCCGGTAAGCTTGTTGTAACTGAGGTTCAATGCTATCTGCAAACCGATCATACTGCCCAATTCCTGTGGAATGCTACCGTAGAACAAGTTTTCGCCCATTTGTAGCTCGGTTAAACGAGTTAAATTCCGTAGAGACATGGGTACTGTACCCGAAAGTTTATTGTTCGAAAGCTTCAGAAGCTCAAGCTGGTAAAGGGAACCAACCTCATTTGGTAAAGTTCCAGAGAAATTGTTGCAGCACATGTCTAGTCGTTGAAGCATCTTGCAGTTGAAAATTTCTGAAGGGATCTCTCCAGTAAGCTTATTAGATGAGACATTCAATGTTCCAAGCTCTGAAAGTGTGCCAATCTCTCGTGGAAGCTCGCCCGAGAAGCCATTGTCTGCAAGCTGCAGTCTTTGCAAGGCACTGCAGTTCCGAACCTCCTGAGGGATGGAACCTCGAAATCTGTTTTGTCCTAACTCAATGGCTGTGAGATTAACCAGTTTACACAGGTTAGGTGGGAACCGACCAACGAGGTTGTTTTGGGCTAGACGCAGTTGAACCAGAGTCTTGCAAGTGGTTATGCCAGTAGGAATGTTGCCAGAGAGGTTGTTTGCACCTAAGTTCAAAATCATCAGATTGGAACGAAGACAGAGGTAGTTTGGAATTCTTCCTCTGAGATGGTTATCAGACAGATCAAGCACCCAAAGATCGCTATACAATCCAAGTCTTGGCGGTATAGTCCCGCTAAGGGAGTTCTGAAACAGCTGCAGCATGAAAAGACCTCTTATATACTGAAACCCCAAAGGAATAGGACCAGTTAAAGCATTGATGGATAGATCCAGCTTTGTTAGATTCTTCAAAGTAGTAAGCTCCACTGGGATAGTACCTATGAATTTATTCTCAAAAAGATAAAGAAGCTCAAGGCCTTGTATGTTCCCAAACTCCAATGGTATCTCTCCACTCAAACCATTCTCTGAGAAATCTATCTCAATTGCACTTGAAAGATTCCCAATCTCTCTTGGGATTGTTCCATTTAACCCATTTCTATAAAGGTATAGATACTCCAAAGACACAAGGTTCCCGAGTTCTTTCGGTATTGGCCCGGTAAGCTGGTTCTTGTAGAGAGCAAGAGTTTGTAAACTTGTGCAGTTACTAATCTCCTTAGGTATTAACCCTGAGAACTGATTTTCCCAAAGAATTACCTGAGAAAGTTTCTTAAGCATTCCAATCTGTTTTGGTAATTCACCACTCAACTGATTCTGTGCAAGACCAAGCATAACCAAACTCTCACATCCACCAATCTCAGAAGGCAAACTTCCAGAGATCATATTCTGACCAGCTCTAAAACTTGTCAGTCTCTTAAGGTTACCAATAGAACTTGGCACTAAACCACTTATGTTGTTGCTGTAAGTCACAAGTTGAGAAAGAGACAGGAGATTCCCAATCTGCATAGGAATAGAACCTGTGATTCTGTTGTTGTATATAATCAGTTTCTCCAAAGACACAAGCTTCCCTATTTCCATAGGTATCTCACCTTCAAACTGGTTATTATTTAATATAAGAATCTCCAAACTTGAACAATTACCAATTTCTTTAGGAATCTTCCCTGATATACCATTATATGACAGATCCAGAACCTGAAGATGAATCAATCCACCTATACTTGGTGATAAGTTACCATAGAGATTCATAGAGGACAGATTCAGTGACAAAACCTGTAGATCAGTTGAATAATTGCTGCAACTCACACCTGTCCATCCACAAGGTACAGAATCATTTGAATTCCAGTTTTTCAAATTCTGCATATCATCCACAAACTGGCTCTTGATCTCAAGTAGATATTGACCTTCTATGTTTAACCCTCTTGCCTCAAAGATCAAACGAGTAAGAAGAAGAAGAAATATAGCAAAAACAGTAAGCTTCATCATCTCTTTAACCATTCATTCAGACACAGAATTCTTTAAATCTTTCCTTACAAGACATCATCATGTCTGTAATTAAAGATTACATACCATAAGACCATCCAAAAACAGAAAACTCAGTCCATCTGACATAACAAGCATATTTGAAAGAAGAACATGGATCTGAATCCAAGACACATACCTCTGAAGATTCTAGGCAAAAAGAAAACGACCTTTGAAACTTGTTTCTTGAAAGGAAAAAAAGAGAAAAAAAGAAGATGGTGCAGGCCTTTTTATTTTCTTTCCAGGAAAATAATATTTAAAAGAAATGGTCAAAGTATGATTAGTTTTTCTGATCATTGAAAGCTTTGAAGTTTGAAATTCGAGTTTTCCCACATTAAAATAATCTCTATATGTACTGGCCTGCGTCTTTTAATATTAGTTTCGGTAGCCTTCAAGTGTAATGGACTATATCAACTTTACTTTTGTTTATTTCAAGTAAAAAAAGAAAAGAAACTGAATATTCGTTGTCTTTGAAGCTAAAAAAAAACCAAAAATAATATACAGTAGTTAATCTAAGTTCAGGGTAGAATGCTTAAAATGTTTTGAGCTTTGAGTAAATTTTAAGATTTGAACTTCGAACCTTTAACTAAAATCAAGAATTAAAAAAAAAAAAAAAAAAAAACTAAAATCAAGAATATGGAGATGGCCGGACAATATGGCATGAGCATTTGGCTTGCCTCCTTCTCTCACGATCATTTTTATGCATTATTATTCTATTTGTAAACTACAAATTAGATGAGGTAAAAACAAAAAATATACAAATTAGATGAGAATTTTCATTTTTTTTATATAACAAATTAGGTAGTTTTGCAGTTTTTGTTAAAGAGGCTAGAGCTTGATCCGCGCATAATAAACATGTTGCAAGTTGCAACTATTTGGGTTAGATAAGTTTGTTAATTTCAAATCAATGTTTCAAATTTAATATTTGACTTAATACTTTAATGTCATTTTGTAAATCTAGAACATGATAATACATTATTTAGAAAAAAAAAAACATGACTATACATTTAACATGTTGAAAAAGACACAGTCGTCTAACTTAAGTGTGTCACTAACTTTAATTTTTAAAATCATTGTCTAGGCAAATAATTATATGGGCCACTCGCAAAGGTACCCTTTTCAGTTTTTAACTAAGTGTGATTTGCTAAAAAGGATCGAAAATAAATTAACCTGTTTTTTACCTCTTTCACTGTTTAATTGGCCATTTTTATTTGGGGAAATTGGCTGGGAAGGAAGTCTTTGAGATATAATTTGCTTAATAGGTAGTTTTTGCACCAATCATGTTTTAAAGTAGTTTTCACTATTCAATTTTTTTTATAACCTCAAACATTTTACATAATAACCAAAATGCCATTTTCTAAATACAAACTAATACTATTAAATTTAAAACTATCATAAATTCATAATAACACAAATTATGAATTGAAACAAGAAAAGAAAAAGAAATAAAAAATGAG
>VBRH01002022.1:0-10053 GCA_014578085.1 Cardamine resedifolia
CTTGAGCTCGGGAAGTCCATTTCTAGCTAGATCCGTCCAATTTAAGGTGAGTTGTGACCAAAGGTTGTCCCTAGAGCTTATGTGGGGGATTGGGTACTTGATTTCTCAATTGTTTGATTTTGGCAAAATCTTGATGTGGACTTTAGGAAGGGTTGTTAGGTTGTGGAGGTTAGAGAACCTCGGTCTTGGTGTTTGTGAGCTTTGATAAGCTTTGATTGAGAGTTTTCGGTGAAAACTCGTGGTTGATCGGAGTGAATTCGCTGGTTAAACTGGTTTAACTGGTTTAACTAGTTAGTTTAACTGGTTTTCCATCATTTTTTTTGGGATCGATCGATCGGGCGTTTGCATGTGGAAAATTTAATTTGTGGTTAATTATTTCTTCGTTTTGTTTTGGTTGTTTGATTGCTTGATGCTTTCGGATAGCCTGTTGTTGGGAGGATCAATCTCACTCAGCGTTTGGCTAGCCAAATGTTGATGCATCACTTTTGTCGATGTACGTAAAGATAAGGAGTGATCGTGGAATCGAGGCGGCGAAGAGGGGATGATTAGGACTCGGGTGTGTTTTGTGGTTTTCGTTGTTGTTATTGTTTCCGCTGTGTATTAGAATTTATAGCTTGTGATAAGTTGTAGAACTATGTTGAATGTTTACATCGTTACCGCTGTTTTGTGTAATAATATTTATGAGAATATTATTATATAAAAAAAAATGTGGTTGTTTCATTAACAACGAATTAACATTGACTTTTGAAAGAGACGTTGTTAATTTTGTTGTTAATATTAACGACGAGTTAACAATGTTATCGACATTTACGTCGATTTTACGACGAACATTGTAACGTCTAAGTTAAAACGAATTCGGTTTCTCACACCATTTACTACGAATTTACAACGAATCTTCTATTACGACGGGCTCTTAACGACGATTTCGTATTCGTCGTTAATTAGTTGTAAATAGTCATTTATAACGATATCCACCATTGTTAAACCTATGTTTTCTTGTAATGATGCTCTAAATCAACACAGAAATCTGCAACACATATGCTTTGGCTATGTTCATAGACTAACGACCATACCTCATCAACTAATATTACCACATCTAACAATCTATCATCATATCATCTCGTTCATATCATATAAACACATCACATCATCACGTCACTGCATGCATATCATCATATCAATACATCATCAACATTCAACTTGTTCCACGTCTAAGCAATACTAGCATGAGACCCTATTTGAAACTATAAATCCACAAGTCACGTACTCACCTTAATTAGGATATAAATCCACGTTTAATGATTTTCTCGCAAAAATTTTTATTTTTCGATTTAGGCAGAAAAACTCAATTTCAAAATTTTATTGTTTTGGCACAAAAACGTAATTTTGCGTTTTGGCGGGAAAATGTCGTTTAACTATTATCCCGCCAAAATTTTGATTTTACGATTTTGGCGAAAAAGAATCAATTCCAAATTTTATGGTTTTGATACGAAAACTTAATTCCGAGATTTTGCATTTTTGGCGGGAAAACGTCATTTCATGAGTTTCCCGCCAAAATTGCAATTTTACAGTTTTGGCAGAAAATGTAATTCCGAGATTTTACGGTTTTGGCGGGAACTATTATATTACGATTTTCCGTCGAAATTACGGTTTCATGGTTAATGGCAAAAAAAAACATAATCATGAGATTTTGTTGTTTAGGCGGAAAACTTATTTTTACATTTTTTTGCATTTTTGCTGGATAAATCATTTTACAATTTTTCCGTCAAAAGCGTAATTTCACGTGTTTGGAAAAAAAAACTTAATTCTAAGATTTTACGGTTTTAATCCATAAATTTAATTTTGCGATTTTACAATTTTGGCAGGAAAATAATTTTACGTGATCTTGCAGTTTTGCAAAAAATATTAATTTGGTTTAATATATATATATATATTGTATGATTTTGTGGTTTTAAATATTATTTTAAAAATGTTATTAAAAATAATAGTATAAAACAATATTGTGTTGGCATAAATAAAATTAAAAAAAAAAAACCAAGAGTATCCAGAACCCAATAGAGTAAACCCGTTTTAAACCTTGTTACTGTTAGTATGGGTACCCGCCCGTTCTAAGCCCACATTTTTTTGTTTCAAACAAGAGGATAATGGGTTGAAGATTTTACATGGCTTTCGGGTACCCATTGGATTTTAACCCACTTTTAACGTCTCTAATTGGAAGTCTAGAGTTTCAGTTGTTTGGCTCTCTTCCCGACAACTTACGGGTCTCTCTTTCTCTTCCTCAGCCTTGGATCTTTCTCTCTTCTCCCACATGATTCATGATGTAGTAGGGTCCAATAAATCTTGGCCATTGAAAATGGTAGAGGAGCCAAAGTAGCTAGGCATACGGTTTGTCTTCCTAAAAAGGAAGGGGGTTTGGGTCTTAGGAACTTGCCAAGGCGGAACTCTACATTGCTGCTTCGATTCATTTGGATGTTGTTCTCTTAGAGCGGTTCGCTATGGGTTGCTTGGCATCACCATCATAAGCTTAGAGGCAACAGTTTCTGGTCTATTGTTGAAGGAGCAAATGAGTCTTGGAGTTGGAAAACCTTGCTTAGGATTCGTCCTCTCGAAGAGAACTTTATTAAATGATATGTGGGAAATGGTAAAAAAAGCTAGCTTCTGGTTTGACTCTTGGACGCCTCTCGGACCGCTTATCAATCAGCTCGGCCTGCATGGTCTGCGACTATTGGGACTTCCCATCCACTCAAGGGTTGCTGCTGCTTGCACCCCCAATGGATGGAGACTCCCAGCACCTTGAACAGAGATTCTGCTTCAGCTGCACACTCACCTAACAACCATCCAGCTTCCGACACACTCTGTCTTGAAAGGCAATTATGTTTGGGATGTCATTGGGCATGAAAATGCCTCTTTCTCATCCAGCCTTACTTGGGAAGCCATGAGACCTAGAGACTCTGTTAAACCATGGGCAAATGCAATTTGGTTTAAAGGAGGTACTCCAGCCCATGCCTTCACCATGTGGATCGCTCAACTTGACAGGTTACCTATCATGACTCGGCTTGTTTCTTGGGGCCTTTGCTCTGTCTCTAGTGAGAACAGAGACCATCTTCTCCTCAGATGTGACTATAGTGATCTGATTTGGTGAACTGTGCTTCACAAGCCTGACACAACACTCTTTTCACACTTGGGATACGCTTATTGCTTGGACTGAGATTGGTTCCCACTCCGTAGTGTACAACATTTGGAAGGAACGCAACAAAAGGATTCATCTTCAACAAGATACAAATGCTTTAATCGTTTTCAAGACCATTGATAAGCAGATCCGTAACACTATCAATGCCAAAAGGACCCGAAAGAAATTCAGGAATCTAATGGCTGCTTGGCTTCAAAGGGATTAGCTCCCTCTGTTAGCTGTTTAAAAGTTAATTTGTGTTCCTTGTTTTTTATTTATTTTTTGGCAAGGTCACAAAACCATGGTGCAACTCTGTAAAGCAAAACAACTTCATTTCGTTTTTAATGATATTTACAATCTTATAAAAAAAAAATATATATATATATTGGCCTGAGATTTTTCAACTTCTTTCACCGATTGTCTCCTTGGAAACCTCTCAGCTTGAAATACAATTCCAACTACTTGCTTCATTTTTCCGAGTAGGTTTTCCCAGGGCCTCTCCCAAATTAGTATACACATAAACATATGGAATGAAAGATTTTACAAATTAAACATAGATTATTATATACTCCATGTGAAATCAAAGAATCAGAATCAGAATAAGATTACTAAATATTTTATACCAAACTTGTTTCTTCATCTGATTCTTGATCTTTTCTCCTCCCCAAAGTCGTCCACTCTTACAAGTTAACCATATCTTGATCATTGGCGATGGATTATTGCTTCTTCTTTTTGTTTCCTTACATTCTGAGCAAACAAAACCTCCCTAAAAGAAAAAGAAAAATGCTTTTTTCTTTACTCCATCAAAAAATGGAAAGCAAAGAGCGAGAACTTCAACGTCCTCCCAATATATGTCGAGGATTCTATGATTTCTTGGTGAAGTTATTAGCCACACACGCATCGAAGAAATTAGCTCTTGGCCACCCATTAGCATTTGGTATAGTCGAAACAAAGGAGCAAAAATCTGAAACTGGCTCTAAATGTAATATTGGAGAAAACATGGAAAAAAATGAGATGTCATCGCTCGAGAGAGAACAAGTAGAGTTACGTGTACCGAAAGAAAAGGCTCCAAGAAAAATTGTGAGCATGAAGGACGAAGTTGATGAGATACGAATAAGTTCAAGGAGAATCAAGAGGAGGACATCGAAAGGAAGTTTTAGTTCCTTCAATGAACATGAGGTTATGTCTCTGAAACCATTGAAATCGATTCTGAGGAAGGATTCAGGTTTAAGCAGAAATCAATGATCAAATATTGGATCTGTAGTAAGAAACTTTATTTCATATGTAGTTTCGTGTAGAAATAATTATGAGTCATAAATGATATGTAAAATAAAACTAGATATTTTCCATTGCTATGCAGAGACTAAATTTTATATTAATAAATATCAAATAAATTTGAAGAAAATATCATTTTGTGATTGACAATTGCTAATAGTTTCAATCAATATTTTGGTTTGGTCTTTTGGGTTTTAGGAATTTCAGGTATAATATGGCCGTTTTTGTATGACTTGACATGAAATGAATGATAAGAAAGCATGGCATGTCATGAATAAATGAAGAGAATTAATGCATATCATTCATTTGATTGAGGTTTGCTGGGTGTTGCATACTACAAAGTCGTTGAGTTCGACAATTGAAACGTGTTCAATCTTCTGGACTCCATGGTATTTTTTAATTGAGCTGTTGCACTTCAAATTCAAACTGTTTATATATGAGAAAAATGTAAAAAAAAATCATTAACTTTCAAATTGTGGACGGAAAAATCATGAACTTTCAAAATGTCATTTAAATCACAAAGTTTGGTTTGACTATAGTAGACTCAAACCGCTGACCCGTTGGAATCATAACACACTCTCAACCAATGAGCCACAATAACATTTTAGTATAACTATACATAGCTTATATATATACATCTAGTTAATTAAAAATAACAAAACTAAAAAATATGTTATCAATATACTGTATATACACACAACTAATTAAAAATAACAAAACTAATAATAGCATTTTAGCCACGATAAGATTTTTATCAATATTAAAAATAACAAAAGTAATAATAGCATTTGAGTCAAACTCCCCACAAAAAAACTAATAATAGCATTTTAGCCACGATAAGATCTTATCGTGGCTAAAAAATCTTATCGTGGCTAAAATGCTATTATTTTTTTTAGCCACGATAAGATTTTTTTATTTTTTTAGTTAAAGTCTTTTTGTGGGGAGTTTGACTCAAATGCTATTATTACTTTTGTTATTTTTAATATTGATAAAAATCTTATCGTGGCTAAAATGCTATTATTAGTTTTGTTATTTTTAATTAGTTGTGTTATTTTTAATTAGTTGTGTGTATATACAGTATATTGATAACATATTTTTTAGTTTTGTTATTTTTAATTGACTAGATGTATATATATATAAGCTATGTATAGTTATACTAAAATGTTATTGTGGCTCAATGGTTGAGAGTGTGTTATGATTCCAACTGATTAGTGGTTCAAGTCTCCTTGGGTGCAGTTTTTTCGTTAATTTAACGGCATGCCCGAAATGGTCGAGTCAACGAAACTTGACTATTTTATCAAGAAGTCAAACCAAACTTTGTGATTTAAATGGCATTTCGAAATTTAAGGATTTTTCGTCCACAATTTGAAAGTTCATGTTTTTTTGACATTTTTCTCGTTTATATATATAGATGATAAAATATATTAGTCACATGATGTAGATTGTGTAAGCGTGATATTTTAATGGAATTAAAAAAGGGTATTACCTTTCTATGAAGGCTCGTGTTGCTTTCACTTCTACATCGAAATAAAACTTTGTCCCAGATGTAGCATTTAAGTAGAGGTCACCTGTTACAAATGTGGAGAAAATTGTGAGTTCGAGAATTAGTCAGCAACGAAAGAAGTTGTTAAAAATATGGTTAGAGTAAAGATTGACTGCCGAAAAACTTTTTCGGTTGATGTTGGTGGCTAGCATGATATATGACTCGGCTTCTTTGTTGCTGAATATCTTATCCAGTGAAGTTGCATGACCGTAAAATGCACTAAGGCGAACTTTCTCACCACTGTATGTATGAATCGAAGTTGGTTTAGAATTTGTTTTGTAATTTACTTGAAAATGATGCAAACATGTGTTTCTCTACTTATATTGTCGAAAATACATTGGGTAACCAATCATTAGGTTTTTTAAAACAAATTGAAGTATGTACCTTTCAAGGCATAGATGAACCAACATCCTTTCCAACTTTTCTGTAACTTCGTTAAGATAGGCATTTGTTGTACAAACTTGACCAATGACATCTAGATTCATGTGCATGTAATGTAATTTCAAATATCTTTAAAATATAAAGTGATAATAATATTGAAATAGGACTTTTGTGTACCAGGGAGTTCTTTGTTGGTGTTGCCAATGGAGATTAATTCCTCATGAGTACGAAACCTGAATAGCTCTTTTGGGATTTCACATAAAGACTCTTCAATATAGTCATAGTAATGGTTTCGAGGAACCTCATGGACATGTGGAAATCAGTCAATTTGAAACGTTGGTTACTTCTTGTGACTTCAAAGCCAGTGATAACGTACATAGCTCCTTCATGCAGTGATGGTTCAAAGGTTGGAAGTTAGTTGACGTTAATTGAGCCTTGCATGACAGTAAACTGAAGATAATAGTTAGTTCAAAGCTGGGGGATTTCTTGAGGGTGTAATAATTAGATTCTGTAAATGTAAACTACCTTTTCGTCAATGAGGAGGAAATCAAGGCCCATGAGTTGTGCTCCCTTTTTTATGTTGCGTGCAGCTCAGAAGCGAAGTAGCCTAGCAGCGACACGTTGGACTCCACAGCCAGATTTGAGCTGAGAGAATGTGACATATGGTGATTCCATTGTTGTATGGTTAGAGAAATTTGTTGTGTAAAGATGAGTGTAGTAGAGGAATGCGATTTGAGGTTGGGAATGCATCTATATATAGTAGTGATGAAGGTATGAACATAGTCTTCAAATTTAGATGGTGATTTGATCTTTCTTCTGGTGCGATCTCTTGCTAGCTGATATTTTCTGAGATTTGATTGACTTGACCCTGATAGTTCTGAATCAACTGTACTTGTCACTTGTTCTTGTGCAACTGATTCTTGCACCGGAGAGACTCCACCTTGAGATGTATCCTCTTGACCCTTTTGATTTACTGCAAGATCACAGTTAAAGAAGGACATCGAGTATATATGTTACATGATTGTAAGTCTGCCTTGATGTCCTTGTAGACCATATCTTCTCTAAACACAAACCTTCTGCTTATAACACATTTCTCTCCTCAAGCAACCAAACTCCGAACCCTTTCACACCCTCTGGATAACCTGTGAATATCCCCTTTTTGGCTCTTGGATCTAACGTGCCTTCACTTGAATGGATATAGGCCATATTGATCAAACCTATCAAGACTCAGTCCTACCGTCCATACGATACTGTCCATACCAAATTGATGTGTGTCAGATTTTATCTAAAGAGGACACAACGGTAAGGCTGCAAGTGCACAACCCGGCCGCGTGTAGTACTTAAGGATCGATCCCACAGAGAGTGATGTTGCTAAGAAGAGTTTCATAAGATTAATGCGAGAATAGGACGAGTAAAGGTTTATGGGTTTAGTGAGCAATAGTAACGTAAATAGCAAGTAAGTAAATCAATGAAAGTAAGCGTTGGGCGGATGGGGGACTATCCAGAGACTATGGCTCTCTAAGGGTTCAACAATTATCAAAAATTCTTCTCTACTAGGATTCATGAACTCGCGTAACGTATATCTATAAACTAGCTAACTATGTATATTCTACTCATGGCTCGGCTGTCGCAAGAACCATGATGAAGGTTATTCATGCATTACATTTAGATTGTCTTAGTTCACAGTAACCTCGTAGCACACATCTTTCGGTCGGCCATGAGACTGATTGCTCTACCTAGTTAGTTCGGAAGAGGATGTTGTAATTGTTGTTGGGACCCTTCTCCTTAGTTCAGTTGCATGAGGGCATCAAAACAATAAGCATTAAGAGCAAATCTAAGAAGAAGAATCATGATCATAAGATAGAGAGAAAAACGAATCTAACAACCTACACAAGTCAAACCATAGATCCCCTTCAAGTAACCCCCACTAAACCCAACTAAACGACTACTCAGACATGATCAAAGCAAACAAAAGCATAGATGATGAAAGAGTATTCATTATATAGGAACAAATTCAATAAACAAGAGAGTTCAGAGGTACTTCTCTAAGAGTTACAGAAGAGATTTTCTCCCCAATGATGTTGAAAACAATGTTAAGCAATACTTGATCTTGACTACATTCTTCACAACCTTTGAATAATTAAGCTTCGTAAAATCAACCTTTGAACAATCAAGGTTCGTAAAATCAACCTTTGGATAATCAGTATTTGAAAAGTCCAAATTCGCAAACTAACCGTTGGAATTGCAATCCCACCGTTCAATCCTGAGCCTGTAGTGCCATAAATAATTACACCAATTATCAGCAAGATCGGACAAGGTTTAAACCTTCAAACGTTGCCTAGAAGGAGCCATCTCGGAACTGCCTTTTAGGGTTTCTGAGTTTGGACAGACTTCACAGTTTCTTGGCAAGAAAGAAACGTACATAACTTCTCTGGTTTAACTGTGATTAAGTTTCAGATGGCTCTAAAATCTTGACAGCGTGATATTTCCATACATATCTGAAACACGTTCTAAATCATTCTGGTCTGACGGAAAATCGATCTCCAAAACACCTACTCGAAACAGTTCTTCCTCTTTCCTCATTTCCCTTCTTCTTACTCTTTCTTTTCCTCTCCTTTAACTGTTTTCAATACCACAAGCTCCAATCTACTCTGAATGGACTCAGCTCTGCCTAGCGATCTCCATGGACCGGTCTCATCTTCATCACCGTTGGTCCGGTGTCACTCCGGTCCGCCGCTCCTCTTTCTTAGTCTCCGTTCTATCTTCTTTTTTCTTCTTCTCTATCCTCCTCCCATCAACGATCTGGACCTTCTTCTCCTCCTTCTCTAATCTTTTCATCTCCAGATTAAACAACATGGTAGTGGAGGAGCACAACACGACTGGTGGTGAAAGAGACACTAACGAGACCACAACGAACACCGTTTGTACTCGGCAGAGGAAAACAAACTATAGGGAGACGTAAGTGACCTCGGTGAACAACGGCGGCAACAACAACACGACCACTCTAGCTTGGAGTTAATGATTCTCTTGGTAGCTATGGCTGCGCTAGGGTTTTAGGTTTATATTTTATGTTTATTTTGTTGGAGGCCGATAATACGAATATATATACACACACACAAACGAAACACACAACAACATGACTTGGTCGTTGTCATTATAAATTTTGTTTCACTTGGGACCTAATGGGCTTCATGTCCACTAAGTGGAGTGGGGTGTTACAGTTGTGATCATCCTCGGCGATGTCCTCATCTTTGTCTTTGGACGCTTCTCCAGATTCAGATTTGTATCCTCATCTTCATCTGATGAGACTTGATACCAAAAACAAGAAGAGAACACAAACAATTTTGTTGGCAGATTAAAACTGCCTATTTTTGGCTTTTCTCTTTGAATAAATAGAAGATTACAGAAGAAAAACAACAGTCACACAAGACTCCAAGCATGTAGGAAACAGGGAAATGGAGGTATGGGTTCTTAAACATTACCACTTTACATGTGAATAATCAACCTTAGTAAAATCAACTTTTGAATAATCAACATTTGAATAATCAACCTTCGTAAAATCAACATTTGAATAATCAACATTTCTTGACGGTGTAATATTCAGCTTACCTGAAACATCTCTTACAAGCTCCTCCATCTTTTCGGCTTCATTGTTCCTACCAAAAGAGAAAAAAAAAAAAAAAAA
>VBRH01002024.1:1802-14918 GCA_014578085.1 Cardamine resedifolia
TATTCACTTACTTTCTCAATTTATGCATACACCTAAGATCGAGCATTGGGAAGCGGCTATATGAGTGGTTCGATATTTAAAGGGCAACCCTGGACAAGGTATTCTTTTACGGACAGGTACAGACTTGAAACTTACGGCGTGGTGTGACTCGGACTATGCGGCTTGTCCATTAACCCGTCACTCGCTTACTGCTTGGATCATTCAACTAGGTGGCTCTCCTATTTCTTGGCGGACACGGAAACAAGATACAGTCTCTCGTTCTTCGACCGAGGCTGAATATTATGCCATGGGTGATACTGTAAGTGAACTCCTCTGGTTACGTGAATTGCTTACTACCTTGGGTGTTGATTGTTCAGAGACCATTCCTCTTCATTGTGACAATTAGTCTGCGATTCATCTAAGTAGGAATCCGGTGTTTCATGAGCGCACAAAGCATGTTGACAAAGAATATCATTTTATTCGTGATGAGATCGTTCGTGGTGTGATATATCCGAAGCATGTTCCCACAAAACAGCAATTAGCCGATATTCTCACTAAAGCTCTGGGTCACAAGGAGTTTGATGAATTCTTATCCAAGTTGGGTATTTGTGACCTCCATACTCCAACTTGAGAGGGGGTATTGAGGGAGATATGAGCTTATTAAGAGTTGGCAAGAGTTGGCAGGATTTGACAAGAGTTGGCAGGACTTGACCAGAGTTGGCAACTTGGCTTATTAATGTAATTAGTGGATTCTTTTGGTTAAGTTGGGTAATTTACATATTTATATCTAGGTTAAATATGTGTATATAAGGCTATGTTTTGGCAGCTGAATAAGATAAAAAAAAAACTTTTCTACCGACTCTGTTTTCTTGACAAGTAATTCTAAACCTAATATTTTGCAATTAAAAAAAGTCTAAATTTTAAAGAATGATGTATTATTAAAACCGCGCAATACATAATATTGTCGTCAAAACAATTGTATAAATGTAAAAAGATCCGACCTCATTTTTTCGATGTTAAGGACCCAAAATTTTCAAAAAAGTATCAGGTTCAAAAATAATTCTAAAACAGCCGACGAAATCCCACTTTTAAATGACAAACGCAAGCATGTTTGCAAAACGTAATAAGTAAACTCATAAAACATAAGTATAGATTGCAAAAATAACAAGGATATGATATGATATTTTAACCAAAAAAACAACAAGGATATGACAGAGAAAGACCATAGAAAACTCCTACCACAAAACATAATTTACTGTAGTGACTCCTAGAAAGCTCCATCAACAAAAAGGTCAAGCCCAATATCCAAAGGCCCATCATCCAGAAAAGACACACACACACAAAAAAAGTCAGATCCGATTATGTGACCCGCCAGTTATTTTTAACGGCCCTTCGTCAAAGCCGCTTCTTTTCCACCACTTAACGTAAGTGGTCCGTTGACAGGGCTGTGAGTGAAGAAGATAATGCAGACTCACCTTCTGGTGGGACCCATCCCAATCAAGGGTTGCCGTCGATTCTCATCCGCCATTTCCGGTGATCTTCTCCCTCCGTCGTCTAATTCGATTGGCCGAGACATCTACCACCACCGTCGAAGGCACCGCAATGGCTCGAAATCGACGGTTACATCAGCGGCGTATTCATCTTCGTCGTCTTCGGCTTCGAATAGCAGCGGGCAGAAGAATCACTACGTTGTTCTGGGCATCGCTCGAAACGCCACACAAGTTGACATCAAGAGAGCTTATCGCCTGCTCGCTCGAAAGGTAAAAGGATGTTGTTTGGAGCTCGGTTTCGTTTTGTCGTTTCCGAGAAAGCAATGAAGGATATCATTAGATTGCTCTGTTTTGGCATCGTTGCTTCGGTTGATTGCTATGGTAAACATGAGTCTTTGTTCGAGATTCGATCATCTTTAAGATATGAAATTGTAATCAGTATCAGATGTTATTGAAAGATAAAGAGTAGTTGAGAAGAACACAACCATTTTGGGGGAAATAGGAAAGTTAAAATCTTTGTGATTGTATGAGAATTTTCTCTCGAGTTATGATTCTGCATTTAGCTGCCTTTCGTGGAACCTGTTCTCTGTATTCTATATTTCGATCTAGCTCTTGTAGTTGTACGCTTTGTATCCTTCTATTTTTTTCGTGAGCTTTGTTTGTGAATGTATTCTTGTGTTGCTATTGCAGTTTCATCCTGATGTGAATAAGGACTCTAGAGCTGGAGAGCTATTCAAGACTATTCGTTGCTCCTACGAAGTCAGTATTCCTTCTAAAGCTTCTTTTACCTCAAGTTTTGAGCCAATTTAACATCAACCTTTGGAATCTTTTTCACTTTAAACCTGTGGTATTTTCAAAAGGTACTATCTAATGAAGCTACACGGACTCAATATGACCGAGCACTTAGGCTTCAAGAAAATTCCCGGTTCCATAGAGTGAAAAGCCACAATTACAGCTCTGAGGTTGAAGATGACATCAAGTATTATTACAGCTGGTCTGAGAAAAGACACACATCTACTAGATACGACGCATTCTATGGACGCTATTCTACATATCCAAACTCACATTTCTACAGTGAGACCGAGAGTGAGCCCCAAGAAGAAGAAGAAGAAGAAACAACAGAAGAACAGCGAGACTCCTTTGTCGAGGTTCTCAAATCCGCCTTCTTATCGATGTTTCTTCTATATACACTTGGTTGCCTAGCATCTCTCACCTTTAGCACATTCACGGCTTTGCTCGACAAAGAACTAGACATGGGTTACAAAGTCGGGTTCATGATCGCTTGGATACTAGGCGGAAAAGGTGGCATCCTTCTCACTCTCTGCTTAACATTTGCAAGCTGGCTCTGTGGGAAAGCAAGCAGCAGTGTGGTGGTTCTTATGGTAGTGGCAATGTGGGTTGGCTCCAATTTAGCTAGACATGCTCCTCTTCCACAAGGAGCTCTTCTCACCCTCCTCTACATGTCAATCAAGCTTCAAGTTGACTCAACCTGAATCTTTGTCATCACCACGTTGGTTTAATCTCAAAGTTTAGGATGTAAATAGCTAAATTACATATTCTCTATTCCAATCTCCCTTAAGATAAGAAGTCTGTCCTATGATCCGATGATCTGTTGTATCTTTGACTTTGGATATGGAGAAAATTGAAATAGTAAAGAGAAGAAATTGCTTGAAAGTTACAAACTCTTTTGTTTTTCTATTTCCAGATTACAAATCAATGAATCAAAGTTACAAAATCAGAACAAATAAAAGGTAATTAACTCGTCGTCTAAGTATTATTGTTAACATTTCTTAAACTTTCTGCACAAAGAAGAGACCAAAAAAAAGATGAAATCTTTAGTATTCATCATCCTCTTCATTGACTTTTCTCTTTCATCTCCTTGAGATTCCTCCAAAGATATCTTCCGCTGGCCATATCGACGAACACCCAAAACCCATTCTCCATCTTCTGTTAATCGCCATTGAACAAGAAATAGATATTAGAAACCCCAGAATTCACGAAATCAACGAAAAAGCAACGAGATTTATGCTTACCTTTTTGAAATTGAGTCCTTGTTTCTCATCCAAATCGACAGGTGAGTCGTCGGAGATGATTTCCGGCGAAGAACTCACCGTTTTCCAAGCGAAATATCCGGCGAGTATCGCTGAGAAGAACACCAATAGGAACCTCATCGGACACATATTATTATTCTTGATGAATCAAAAAGGAAGAAAGAAATTGGAATTTGATCTCAATGTGTCGAAGAATGAGAAATTCTAGGGTTCGTCAAAAATTCTGGGAAACGAATTGTGGGAGAAAGAGAGAAATTTAAGGGATCCGTGAGATTTTGATTACATCGTCTCCACTACGAGAAAAAGGAAACGCGTTTCTGAATTTTTCAGCAATGGGAAAATAGAATTGGTAGTTTTGATTTAATAACCTCAATGACGTAACAACCCACAATATTTCTACGTTTTTTAAAACCAGCCTCAATACTTTTAATGTTTCCAATAAAATCCTTGATTTCTGCGAAATTGTCCTATGAGGTTTATGTAACCATGCAAAAGTATGGGGTTTATGTGAAATGGTTACTATTTAGTGGGTAAAAGAATCCAAAATCAGTAAATATTACTTTATGAGAGTCTAGAAGAGGCTGACCTCAACTTCCATTTGTATTGTATTGTTGTATCAATATTATATGATGAAGTCTTTGTCAACGCGACGCAATTTTAGAATTGGAATAGCTCTTCAAAAAATTATATATCATTTCTGGTACAATCCGAGGGACATTCTAGAAATTGTCAACACCATATATAAAAAGCATATATATATATATATCGATTGTTTTGATTATGTACTGGTTAATGCAAATTATTGTTAGATCTAAAAATGATTATCCGATCTATATATAACTCACAAAATATCATTTTGTTGGGGAAATTATACACGTACGTACGACGTATAATTCGTATGATCAATTGGTATCACATGAAACCAGACCTTCTCAGCTTGGTATTACATATATGACCATTGAGATACTTTCAAGACTGCCTGCGACATCAATTGTGAGAGTTTGCTCTGTCTCTAAGGTCTGGTCGGCCATCTTTCACGAGCTGTGTCAGATCTTCCAAGAAAATCAAGCCGTTCACGGATTCAATACTGCGGAGTTGACCAAAATTAGGGTTTGAAAGATGATGTCTCCCCTCGTAATTTCTTGGAAGGTCTTAAACAGCTCGTGATTTGGAACCCTACCGAGAAACGCTTCTTAACTTTACCTGAACCTCAAGGCAACCAAGGCGCAAACTATACACAGGAGGCTTTTTTGGGATATGATCCGATTGATGGTAAATACAAAGCATTATGCATTACAAACTCCAAGACTTGCATTCTTACATTGGGAGCTCAAGAATCATGGAGAACAATAGCCAATATTGGTTTATGAAACAATATATATGATTATCTTTATGTCTTTGATTTTTCTTGTGAAATTTATTTGATCATTCATTCTTTGATTTGGTGTGTATATATATATATATATATAGACGCTAGCGACTAAATCTCTTATAAACAATGGCATGAATGATTAGTAGATGATGTAGAGATGAGATTAATCTAATTAAGCTAATGATATTTGAATTCTTTGTAAAATACTTTCTGAGGATCTAATCCGCCGGATCGCGGATATTTCTGAGAAAACTTATAAAATAAATGTTTAATGCGATATATTTAGTGATTTAGAAGATATATTATATGTGATAAATATTTAACTTATTTAAGAAAACCGAATATACTTTTTCGATGTTCAATTTTCATCTAAAGAAATCCTTCCTAATGGAATGGTACAGAAGAAAAATACTTATTATTAAAAGAAGATTAACATTTAAGTAATTTTGTTTTGCCTTTATTTTCCTATTTGATTGATTTACTTCTAATTTATTTAATGAATCGGACTCATATATCTATAGAAAAAGCGTGCTAGTAAATTTGCCGTAAACGAAAAACAAAAGGCGTGCTAGTAGCAGTAGCTGCTGGGTGCTGTATTACAAATTAGGGTTTAAAGAAAGAAGAATCGTGGAGCGATCAGCCATGGAAGAGAAGACGGGAAAGATCCTGAGAACCTCACAATCTTCATCGACGAAGAGTAATACCAAATCTCAATCACAGCCGATTCCTGAAAGACATAACTTTCGAGATACTCTCAAGACTTCCTGCGAAATCAATTGTGAGATATCGTTCCGTCTCTAAGCTCTGGTCCTTCATCACCACCACTCCAGAGTTCATCAAGATTCGCGCCTCCGCATCACCGCCGTGTGTTCTTTTAATCTTTAGGAAACACGAAAAACTGATCGTTTCTCGTCGCCGTTACACCAGAATACTTATTCTCATGTGGGAAATTATCAAATCACAATCCCTTATAACAATGGTTACATACGTCGTTTTGATTCCGTTCGTGGATTGATTTGCTTGGAAGGTACGAAACATCTCGTGATTTGGAACCCTACCGTGCAACGATTCTTCACTTTACCTGAACCTCACGGCACCCAAGGCAAATACTACGTTGGAGGGTTTCTTGGATATGAGCCGATTGAAGGTAAATACAAAGCGTTGTGCATTGTCAGAAGTGTTGGTGATAATTGAGTTTTATGTTATGTTAGTTATGTTATGTTATGTCAGAAAAGTGTGTTTTTAGATTAAATTGTGTTGTGTCGTTTGAAGAAGAGTCACAACTTTTCACTTGTGTCTGTTGAATTCTATTTAAACAAGTATTATCGTGATGTAAAAACTACAAAATTTTCAATTAATAAAAGTTCATCTTTCAATTATCGAATTCTTTTAAAACAAAAAAAAAAATACTTTATCACAACAGATCGCTTGTGTCTGTTGGATTCTATTTAAACAAGTATTGTCGTGATGTAAAAACTACAAGATTTTCAATTAATAAAAATTCATCTTTTAATTATCGAGATCGCTTGTGATATAATCTCTTACTCTGTTTGAAATCAAAGTCTAACAAGAAGCTGGAACACTCAAGTTCTTACATTAGGAGCTCAAGAGTCATGGAGAGTAGCAAACAAAGGTAGTTTTGTTCATTGGCCTAGTAAAGATAGTGGACGATGCATTAATGGAGTCATCTACTATAAAGCTTTTGGTTTTGCTTTGAGGCATGCTATAATTAGCTTTGATCTTAGATCTGAAGAGTTTAAAGTGATTGAGTTTCCGATGCTTGATTACGATCGCTACCTAATGGTATCTTATGAGGGAAAGTTGGGTTTCGTAAGCTCCACTAGCTCTATGGTTGAGATATTGAGTTTGGAGGATGCAGAGAGTAAAAAGTGGTCATATAAACACTTTCTTTTGAGTCTTCCACCTAACAAAAGTTTGAAGGGTGTTACAGATGCTGGTGAGCTTATTTATACAGGAAGCAGCTCGTATGGATCATTCTATGTTGTGTATGTTGATCCCAAGAAAAATACTACAAGAGAAACTAAGTTTCTAGGAGCAGCTGGCGATGTTTGGCGACCTGATCTACTTGGATATGATCTTGAGAATCACATTTCTGTTTTACCAAATCACGTTGAGAGTTTCTTGTCGTAAGAGCTTTCATCTTTTTTTTTCATATATAGAATGACACTTTTGTATGCAATTTTCTTTAGATTTTTCTTGTAATCACTTGACTGATTGATACCATTGTGGCTTCTGCCATGGTTTATGATGAATAAACAAGCTAAGGATGCTACGTAATAGAAGAAAATATAGTGTCATATGTGCTTTAGATTGCCCCTAAGATTCCTCTGTTTACACTCTTTTTGAAAATTAAGTGAATTCTATGCAACTTCATGATTCTCTTTTTACACTCTTTTTGAAATCTTTATCCGTTCCCATGGCCGGCTTTCTCATAACTCATAATTTCATCATTACTTAGTTTGAATATATACCCCAACATGTGTTTTAACAATGTGACTATGGCATAACTTTATGCTAGCGACTCAAATCTTTTAGAAATTAGAAACAATGGCATTTCATATTTCGTTGATGAAGTGGTCACCATTCATAAAGCAAACTAGAGATTCTACGATACGTGTATAAGAGATGAAGCCTATGCTATTAGCCTATTATTAGGCTGCATCGGTCAATGAGCATGTCTTTGGCTTTTACTCCTTTTTTCTTTGGATAAATTTTGTTTTTTGGGTTTAACTTGTCTTTTTTCTTGTTATTTTCTTTCAACAACTTTGTATCCTACAATGACTTCACCACGAATCTAATACTAGCACTAACAAACACAATTAAAAAGAAGAAGAAAAAAAAAGAATCAATTTTCATATCACAAAAAGACAGGACCTATCTCTTGAAATGTTCAATAGCCTCCAGAAGAAAAGAAAAAAACAGTCGTTGTAACCTAGAAGCAGGACGGGTTAACAAAAAAATTGGCTATCGTGAGTCGTGACAATGGTTGCAAAATGTATCTTTATATAATCCGAATTAAAACTAGTGTTACAAACTTTAGCAAAGTTTAATAATTTCGAATCCGTACGTCTATTTTGGACACACATTAATTGGACTAACAAAAGAAATAGAGTGGATAATATTGTTTACAAGTCAACATACACCAATTTAGAAAAATCAAACAAATTGTGATTAGATGCGAACATGACGATGCAACCATATTCTATCCGAATCAAAAGATTGTGTTTACATATGTCACATTCTCCACTTATTTTCCTTGGGAAAATTTAGCCTGAGATGGCATATAATTTACATGTAGTGTGTACAGAATGTTTTATTCGACTGGCTAGATTAATTCTGATAATACATATATAACACAATATTTGATACTTTAGAAAACTATTTATTATGTTAATGGAATTATTCTCACTTAACACTCCCAAATATGTCTACATATCCAACAATAAATATGAACAAAAACATTAATGATGAATGCCCAAAGAATTTTAGTCTAGTAGATCCCAAATTCTAGGTAAGTTACAAATAAAACACAACCATTATGTTTTAGTAAATTTGTTTAAGATAACCCACTCTTTTTTAAGAAATAACTATAATTGTTTTTTTGAATTTTTATTGCTAAAATAACCTAATTTAGAAATATATGTTTCCATAATACCAAAATTATCCTTTATAACTTATAAATAATTAAAAAAATTATCATTTTATTTGATTAATTATTATTAATTCATATATATAATTAGGAATGTATTTTTAATATTTGTTTCTACTTAAAATATTTGATTAAGATCAAAGAATAATATTTTTTAAAAAATTAAAAAATCATTATAAAAGTCTGTAAAAAATGAGCAGACTCTGCTAAATATTCGCAAAGTTTGTCAATTGTTCGCAGATTCTGCCAAATACTCGTAAAGTCTGTCAAAGTGCTCGCAAAGTCTGTCAAATGTTCGAAGAGTCTGCCAAATATTTGCAGAGTCTATCAAAGTCTCGCAGAGTCTGCAAAATACTCGCAGAGTCTGTCAAATATTTGCAGAGTTTTCCAAATGCTCGCAAAGTCAGTCAAACCTCACATGGTTTTTCAAATGCTCGTAGAGTCTGTCAAATCCTCACATATTTTTCCAAATGCTCGCAGAGTCTGCTAACTATTCTGCAGAGTCTGCCAAATATTTGCATAGTTTGCGAGTTATTCTGCAGAATCTCCCAAATATCTGCAAAATCTGCTAGATTTTCATAAAGTCTGCCAGTTACTCAGCATAGTCTGCAAAATATGTGCAAAGTTTCTCAAATCTGTGCAAAGTCTGGCAGATGCTCGCAAAGTCTGTCAAATATCTATTAAATTTGCTAAATGTTAGCTGAGTTTACCAAATGCTCGTAGAGTTTGCCATATGTTCGCAAAATCTGTCATGTGCTCGAAAAGTCTGTCATATGCTTGCAAAATCTGTCATATGCTCGCAGAGTCGGCAAAATAGTATTTTTTGAAAAAAATATCTTTTAAATTTTTTTAAATTTTAATAAATTATTTTGGCTATTTCAAAAATAAACTGAGTTACACTCCAAAGACATAAAACATATGTTGTTCTAGAGATTAAACAAATGAGAGTTAGTAGGTATAGATTTAATTAGATGTTTTTTTTGAAGAAAAAAAAGGAAAAAAACTCTTGAGTTGTCTGAAAGTATGTTTGTCTTAATTTATTTTTCATGTCACATACTTTTAAAAGAAAATTGAATACCAAATCTATCTTTTTTATCCCACAATTATTTGTCTCTTGGCGTTAAGAATTTCCTAAAGCAGCTCCACCTTAATCAGCTCCACCTCCACTGAATCTTACCCAAGCATCGATCACGTGCCTGTGTATGTATACACACACACCCTATTAAAATATACATTTTTTTAGAGTGTATAAATAAATACACTTATTACAAGTCACAATGGCACTGACACCAATCTCTTTAACAGTCGTTTTAAGACAGCCTTCTGGTCAAAAGCCCAGAGAGTAAAGTACACAGGAAGAAGAAGCTATGAATGCTTTAGCAGCAACTAACAGAAACTTCAAGCTAGCTTCTAGGCTTCTGGGTTTGGATTCTAAGCTTGAGAAAAGTCTGCTCATCCCCTTCAGAGAAATCAAGGTTTCAATTTTACTATGATTTTTTTTTTTTTTTTTTTTTGTGTCTCCCTGAAACTTGTTGAGTTTATTTCTCGAATAATTAACCTTGATCCCGTTTGCCTTCACCGGCGCCGGAGATGGTTAAAGAAAAATGATTTTCTGAAATTCACTTATGTTAATCCGGGGCATTTGGAAACCGACCCGCTAGTTGCGGATCTTATAACCGGAACGAACCAAATAAATAAACCGGTTTTGTAAAATTTGCAGGTGGAATGTACCATACCGAAAGACGATGGGACACTAGCATCATTTGTTGGGTTTAGAGTCCAACACGACAATGCAAGAGGTCCCATGAAAGGTGGAATCAGATATCATCCCGAGGTTTTTTTGACTTTGACTTTTGAATTTTCTCTTCCTAAACCAAAATCAAACCAGTACACAATTTCGGTTCGGTTATCTCGCTGCAGGTTGACCCGGACGAAGTGAACGCATTGGCTCAGCTCATGACTTGGAAAACAGCAGTGGCTAAGATTCCGTACGGAGGAGCTAAAGGAGGGATTGGTTGTGACCCGAGCAAGCTCAGTATCTCTGAGCTCGAGCGGTTGACTCGAGTTTTCACTCAGAAGATTCATGATCTCATTGGCATTCATACTGATGTTCCAGCTCCAGATATGGGCACTGGTCCTCAGGTTTTTAAAACTCTCTTCAAAACAGTTTCCATAAAGTTTTTTTTGTTTTTGTTTAGTCATCTTCAACTTTTTTCCCTTGGTGAATTTGTAGACAATGGCTTGGATTCTTGATGAGTACTCTAAGTTTCATGGATACTCGCCTGCTGTTGTGACTGGAAAACCCATTGTAAGTAACGGTTTTTTGTTTTGCTAATCAAAGGTATTAAGTAGCTGAAATGGTAAATGATGTTTATGAGCAGGATCTTGGTGGATCGCTTGGGAGAGATGCGGCTACTGGAAGAGGAGTTATGTTTGGAACCGAAGCTTTGCTTAACGAGCACGGCAAGACCATATCGGGGCAGCGTTTTGTCATTCAGGTGAAGTTCTTTATTGCGGTTTCTTGCGAGCCAAAGAATCTATCTTAACCGTGTTTACATATTGCTTCTTTAGGGATTTGGGAATGTGGGTTCTTGGGCGGCGAAGCTGATAAGTGAAAAGGGTGGGAAGATTGTTGCTGTGAGTGATATTACCGGAGCAATCAAGAACAAGGATGGTATCGATATCCCGGCCTTGCTCAAGCATACCAAAGAACACAGAGGTGTCAAAGGGTTTGATGGTGCACATCCAATCGATCCAAATTCGATACTGGTTGAGGATTGCGATATCCTTGTCCCTGCAGCACTTGGCGGTGTCATCAACAGGTTCAAGCTTATTTTGCTACACAAACTTTTATTTTTTCGAAACTTTCTCTAAAACTATTATTGATTGGGTTTTTGGTTGAAGGGAGAATGCAAATGATATTAAAGCAAAGTTCATCATAGAAGCTGCTAATCATCCAACTGATCCTGATGCCGATGAGGTTTGATTTTCTTCTTCTTCTTCTACTTAGGAAATTCTCGTTGCAAAAAACTGTAATGGAGACTCTTGTATTACAGATCTTGAGTAAGAAAGGTGTGGTTATTCTCCCAGACATATATGCAAACTCTGGAGGAGTCACTGTCAGTTACTTCGAATGGGTTCAGGTATGAGTCTCTAAACCATTAACCTTTGGACAAACCAAGTACCCGAACCAGACCGATATAGATCAGATAAGTTGTTTCTTGTATTGTGCAGAACATACAAGGGTTTATGTGGGAAGAAGAGAAGGTGAACGATGAGCTAAAGACTTACATGACTAACTCTTTCAAGGACTTGAAAGCGATGTGCAAAACTCACTCCTGCGATCTCCGGATGGGAGCTTTCACACTCGGTGTCAATCGAGTGGCTCGGGCGACCGTTCTCAGAGGGTGGGGAGCTTAAAGTCCTCTCATCTCTCTATGAAGCTCATGAATAAAACGAGCCTACCTTTAATCCTGTTTTTTTATATCCTCCAACTTTGGCTTAGAGTTTGTCCTGAGTTAACAGATCTGTGTTTATAACCAGACGATGTTTCTGTATGTAATAAAACCATGAACTCTGATAATTGACGAACTCTTTTACTCTCTTGAGAAGCCAAAATATCAAAAACTAGAATTTGGAAAGCGATTGTCATCATCATGGTTCTTAACAAAGGATTTTCATGATCCAAGATAAAAAGGGAAATTACAAGCTTAAGGCTATAGAATAGGAATCTATCCTCTCCCTCGGCCTCTGAAACCTCCCCGGGCACCACCTCTTGGTTGAAACCCTCTGCCACCACCTCTGGGAGGACCTCTACCTCTGCCGAAACTGCCTCCTCTACCACGAGGAGCGCCTCTTCCTCCTCCACGACCTCCACCACGGCCTCCTGATTGCCCCCTATAAGAAGAACAGAACAAGATTGTTGTTACAGACTTTTTATAAACACTTCAACAAGTTTGTTCTACTACTTGAGGGACCTAAGAATTGGTAACTCAACAAGGGCAAATATCAAAAAAGTAGCCAACTTTTTGCTAATGGGTTAAGAAATGTGGCTTACTTTGGTTGAGGAAGGAATCTTGCTAGAGGTAACAGCTTAAGAGGGTCGATGTAGAACTTATCGCCTTGAGTATACGATGTAGCTACAATACCTTCCATCATTTTGATAGAGAACAGCTGAAAAATAACCAATGCTTCCAGTATTAGTAAGCAGACCAGTGAAAGAAGAAGGCAACAGAGAGATAACACAACATACAGATTCGTTAATTGGACCAAAGATTTCATCAACTTTCCCAATCTGGGTCTTGTTTTGCAGGTAGATTGGGGCATTAAAATATGGGATTTTCTCACTCGAGAGCTTGGTTACAGCATCTCCCTCACAAGCATGGAGAAAGGTTGCTACTTCTGTAATAATAACCAAGAAATAAACTTTGTCATAACAGAGACGATTCACAAATTTGTTCCTTTCACTTCAAAACCATAGAACAAAGCCTCAACTTTAAAGCTGAATCTAACAAAAGGATAAAACACTGATCCATCATCAATAGCAACACCCAG